>PVIH01006587.1:0-101081 GCA_004025045.1 Sigmodon hispidus
GTATTAGCTCAACTATGTTCATAGCAGCATTATTTGTAATAGCAAGAACCTGGAAACAACCTAGATGTCCCTCAACTGAAGAATGGATTAACAAATTGTGGTACATCTACACAATGGAATACTACTCAGCAGTAAGAAAAAATGATATCCTAAAATTTGCAGGCAAATGGATGGATTTGGAGAATATCCTCCTGAGCGAGGTATCACAATCTCAGAGAGATAAGCAGGGGATGTACTCACTCACTAGTGGTCTCTAAACAAACAAACAAGAAAAAAAACCAAATATGTCCAAGCGGCAAACCACAACCATTGAACAGCTTGGGATCAGAGACACCCTGAACTGACCCTCCGGATCCCACTCCAACTATAGGAATACCAGACTCATTCTTGAGGGAGGGGGGACAAAACTGGATTTGGCCAAGAGTAGAGACTGATTTAAGCAATATTGGGTCAGTGGGACCATAGGACTGTCTGCTCCCTGCTCAGGGAGGGGATGGGGAGTTGCAGAGAAGAAAAATGTCAAGATATGGTGAGAGGGGAAAGGGACCTTGAATAAGGAAATACAGGGATGGGAAAAAAAAATTTCAGAGGGAAAGCTGAACACAAAGTAAATACATGTGTAGCAATCTTATTTGCATTACCACCCTTGATAAGCCATGCTTATGATACTTATCCTCTTCATAGTTATTGTTAACTTTTCCTCATTTTAAATTCATGTTACTGTTTTTTTTTTTGTTAAATACAAAATAAATAAAAAAAAAAGAGATAACATTGGTCCTGTTCTTGTCCCTCCCCATAAACCCGACTTTCTTTTTATAATTAACACAAAAGGGTGGAATGTAAGTATTCCTGGCAAGCTATGTGGTGGACCCAACATGGTGTTTGGTAAAAAAGTATTCCTGGCATGTAATGGCACCTCCTACAGAGGACACGCCCCCTAGGCGGGGCTACATGGATCGGTACCCACCCCTCCTCTTAAAAAGAAATGACATCCCCTCTCTTCCCCCTTCCCTTTCCCTTCCCCCTCCCTCTCTGTCTTTTCTCTCTCCTGCTCTTTTCCAGCTACCTGCCTCTCAGTAACTCTCTTGTGGCATCTGGTAGTGTGTGTGTGTGTGTGTGTGTGTGTGTGTGTGTGTGTGTGTGTGTCTTTCCCCACACACCAAAAACTAACGCCCAGACTGGAGTTTCAGAAGGCAAACTGTGGTTTCTTTCTCCAGGCACAGGAGTCGGCTTCCTGCAGTGCTTTCCGTATCTGTGATTAAGAAAAGAGGACACCTCTGCACAACCAGAGACATGTCTAACACAGTGACTGAGGCACCAAAGATAACAGACACACTTTCACATTTATAACTGCGATTAAGGATTGGTTTCTGAAATCTTACTTTGGGGAGTGTGGTATTCTCAAGAGTTCACACTTTGAAAAAGTTAAATCTTTTGATATAGAAGAAAGCATTGGTGTTTCCCAAAAATCTCAGTGAGGACCAAATAAACTTTAGGTTCATTTTAAATGCAGAAAGCAAAATGACTTACTTGAAGACCTGTCACAGCTTTCCAGTTTTGATAGGCATTTTCTGACTTTCCTCAAGAGTGAAAATTGCCTTTTAAACCTGATAAACCATTTGCATTTTAATCATACATAACATCTTGACCCCTGCTAAAATGGCTTAGAAAAAAGTGTGTGTGGGGGGGGGTGGTGGTGGTAGGTACACTTAAGAGAAAGAGGGAAGGATTGCACATGTGTACAATCATGAACTGGTTACAAAAGTGTGTAGAAGATGCAACCATTGAAGTATGTGAAGAGTGTGGATTCCTGCAAACTTAACCTGCCTCTGTAGTTTTGAAGCTGCCCAACTCACATTCATGCCAGACTTGATGCCCATCTCCTCCTAGTGGGTGCTGTGTGGAAGCTGGAAACACCCACACCATTTAACTCCCATTTCTCTCCCCTTCTAATCTTTCAAGGAGAAGGCTGCTGTAGTAGTATGAGTGTGATGACTTCAAACACATTTGGGGGGGTATATAAGAGGCCATGAGAGAGTGCGCTCAAAGAACTCACCATATGAGATGAATTAATGCCATTTCAGTATGGGAGTGTCTCCATCTGACTTGATGCTGCTAGGACTGCTGTGTGCTCACCTGAGCTAACTTACAGATAAAGGAAACCATTTCTTACCGTTATTGAGGCCGGGAGGTCTGAGATTAAGGGACTGACCTCCACGATGGCCTTGTGCTGTGTTATCTCATGCTGAAAGGCAGAAGGCAGGAGAAGAGGAAGGAGAAAAAGAGAGGGGACTGAGCTCATGCTTTTGTTAGAAATCCCTGTAAGTAATTAGCCCCTTCCTGTATGCTAGCATTAGACATCCATGGGACTCCTCAGGGCCTAGTCCCCTACCTGAAGCTTCAAATTCTCAATACCATAAAGAGCTTAAATCCTACCATGGTCTAGGGATTACAGTCCGAACTCATAGTCTTTGAGGGAAACACTAAAACCATAGCAAGTATCAATGACTTGCCATCCACATAGCTTTACCTTCTGCCCCATAGACATAGACAACAGATCTTCCACAAAGGTCAAAGGCAAAGGAGATTGCACATGTAGCTATGTATAAACCTGTGGTAGAGGTTTATAGCTATGGGAATGTGCAGCATCCATGGACTTACAATGGGAAGCTTCAAGATAATCAAGGACCAACTGAAAACTTAAATGATGAATACGCCCAAACTGGACAGAGCAAACCACAAGGCGGCAAACTGTGCAAAGAACTACAGGCGACTGAGAAAAGCTGAGAACGGGAGAGGTTTGCCCAGGGAAGAGCACCCAATGGTCGTCCAGTGCCAAAAGTCCAGCCACGAGAATATACATACAAGTAACATTATATAGACAGTGTTCTGGTGGAAACTCCACCTCACCCCTGGTACCTACCCTGACAGCCATACACCCAGAGTCTGGAATGTTCTGATGGAAGCCCCACCTCTGTCTGCCCAGACCCTGCCCCTCAAAAAGTCCTACCAATCATGGCTCCTCCCCCAGATATGCTCAAGACCACCCAGGAGAATATTTAAACTGCACCCCTGAAAACAAGTACATGGTTTTTTTTCAGTCTCCCTTTCTTGTCTCCTCTCCGGGAGGCTGGAAAATCCTCCTGGAAGGCAGCGCCCGTTAACCTGGGCGTTTTCCAGTTTGGTCTGATGTGGATTGTTGTGTGGGTGGGGAGGCTTACCCAGGTACAAACCTTATCAGACTGAACAGGTTATGTTTAAAATTTAGTTTATATACGTATATGCATTTGATAACATTAGTAAAATAAGAAACCATGAATTTGAAGTATATGGGAGGGTTTGGAGGGAGAAACAATTATAATCTCAAGAAAAAAGGCTAAGTCATTGACTGTCCTTGCTTTCCTGTACAGGAAGAGCATGGAGTTCAGTGTGGCTGAGTGGAGAGCAAGATGCTTCATTGCCTGCTTGGGGCTCTACTAGCTGTGTGTTGGTGATTCTATTGTCATAGTGAAGCTCTGAGGATGTTTATGGGCAGGATGGGAGATGCCCCTACCTACCAAAGGATTGTTCGAACCCAGATCCTGATGGGCTGCTGATGTGGTAAGCCTTAGTCAAGTTTTACAGAACAGAAGCAGATGATGAAGCAGATGACCCACCAGAGGCTTTGAAGGCCTGCCTGCTGTGGGACAGCACTGGGTTACAGAGTTTAGAAGCCCAAAGTGTTGAGGTGGAAGAAATCAATCTTGTAATAAAAAGGAAAAGATGAAGTCAGACAGGTCATCAAAGGATTACTAAAAAAATGATTTAATCATGGCTAGGAGATGAAGAAGAATGGGATGGAGAAACAGTGGGTTAGAGTTTCAAAGCCAGGTTACTTTAATATGCCAGATCAGTGGTTTTCAGTAACTTGCCTTTTATTTTGAGTCCTTATTATAATAATGCAGTGGTGTAGCTGGGTCTGGAGGTGTGGATGTTTCTATGCCTTTTTTAACTTACTGAAACATATAGGATAATGGGTCTGAGGAGATGCTCAATTGACAAAGTACTTGGTGCACAAACGTGAGACCTGAGTTTGGATGCTTGGCACCCACATAAAACTCAAGTCTCTTACCTCAGTATTGGGGTTGTGGACAAAGGGGGATCCCTGCGGCGTGCTGCTCAGAGAGTCTAGGTGGACTGGTGAAGCTCCCGGTTTACTGAGGGACCCTATCTCAAAAAGTTCAAGAGGGAAAACCATCGAGGGAAACATTCAACCTGATTTCTGACCCCACTAGCATGTGCACCTGCACCAGCACTAACACACACACACACACACACACACACACACACACACACACCCCACAATGCATAGAATACCAATAGAAAAAGCCCTATAATACTTCTTATGAATAACTTTGTTTAACTAATCAGTATCTATTTCTCCAGTCTTCTTCTCCTCTTCTCCTCCTCCTTTTCTTGTTCCTTATCCTCTCTATATATTATGATTTCATAATATTTGCTATTGTGCACTAGACTTTTCTCTTAATATTCAGTAAATCCTTATAGGCCACTAAATACATTCGGTACTCCAGTGATTTTAGTGATAGTGTGGGGTTTCATTGTCTGAGTGAAGCATTGCTTTATGTGATCTCTTCTGAGGGCCGGGAGGTTGGTTCCTCTTACAGTGCTCTTTATTACCTATAAGTAAACCATTTCTCAGAAAGATTGCACCACTTTACATCCCCTGCAGATCTGCATAGCAGAGACCATGTTACTGTAACTCTAACAGCTTCAAATATTTTTTTCTTTTTTATAACTTGGTAAAAAATAGCATTATAATTTCTTAATATACAGTCTCAATAACTAACAAGTTCAAATATTCTTCTATGTATGTGCCTGTTCTTTGAAGTTCTGTTGTAAGTTACTGCTGCATTTTGGACATTGAACATATTCAAGGCTTGTATTAGGGTTGGTTCTGTCAGAAGCAGTGGAAACTTGGATGTCTTAGATCATTAAGTACACACTCTTAAAGGGGACAGTGCTCCCTTTTGCTTCCTGCTCTCCATGGGATGTGTCTGTGTGACATGCTCCATGGCCACGTACATAAAATAGGCTTCATGGATAGGAACCTGTCTTCAGGAATCGACCATCTCCAGTGGCAGCAAGCTTGAGTCTCTGTCCATACACATTCTGTAGCAAAGGCAGATCACTTAGCTTCCAAATTCCTGCCTTGTCAGCTGTGAACTGGAGTTTCAGTGGGGAACTAATGAACCAATGCATATTGCAGGTCCAGATGTGGCAAGTGCTCAGGGGTATTTTTCTCTTCATCCTCTTTGCTGGATAGAGAAGTCGTTGGAGCATCAAGATGCCCATTTGAGTTTTCCAACATCCAAAGCACAGCACAGAAAAGGCTAAAGGAGTTTTGGATGTTTTGTTTATTTTGAGACAAGGGCTCACTCTGTGTCTCGTTTTCCTGAGTGCCGAATGACAGGAATACACCATTGCATCAGACTCTGAGGTTTTTGAGAAAAGAAGAATATGTTTGAAAACATGTTGAATAATATCAGAAAAAAGAGTCATAAAACCTGAATTCAAGAGCCAGTGAACCATGAAGGACCCAGCAGCCTCCTCAGATTCTCACTGTTAATGTGAAATATTTGAATCATATTTTTGAAGCTTTACTGAGGCACCTGGCTAGTGGTGTAAAGTATCTATGTCCAAGGCTAAATTTAACCTTAAAAAGTAAGGCAGTATTTTTCTTTATGCAAGTTAAGTGTTTTGGGTATACTAGGAAAGATGACTTGTTAAAGAAGTGAGTAATTGTTTTTTAAAGTGGATACTAACTCATTTTCTTCCTTTTGGGAGTGTTGGAGTTCAGTCTCAGTCCTTGCACATTCTAGGACATCACCAGTCCTTCTAACTCTTTAAAAAAAATAAAAATAAAACCATGAATCTGGATTTTACATATTTAGATTTGTCCAGACAGGGAACATAAAAATATATGTGCAAAAAGAATCTAGTCCTATAAACAAAGTAATAACTGAGAATGATCCAGAGAGGTAGTGACTCAAATTGAGGAGAAAGAATTGGTGTCAGGCCTTGTCTTCAGTACTTCCTGTAATCACGGGGGAGATGGAGTCAGTGCTTGCTAATGAGATTTGCAGATGGCTTTAAGTTGAGAGGCATTGTAAACAGCAGGAATGACTGAGAAATGATATAAGAGCCTCTGGAAAGGTTAGGAACATGGACAGGAAATCAAATGATTCAGCTTGGAGTAATGCAAGCTGAGCTGACATCTGGGGTCAAGCAAGAAGAAATACAGATATGCCTCGGAGGAAAGAAGCGTAGAAACAGTCATCTTGAAGGAGAACGGAGAGGCACTGGGCAGGACAAGAGCACATGGAGGGAGAAGGAACTGGACAGAGTTAAATTCCTACTGTCTGCCCTGTGTTTTGCTTGCTGAGTTTTTCTTGACTAATGTTAATCAATTGTGTGCATGTAAAACAAATACTAATGATTTATTTTTGAGGATTATTCACAGGGGCTCATGACTTAGTGAAATAAAAGGCCAGCCTCCCTTGATGCTGCAGAAGGTCATCAGCACAGGGGGTTAAAGGATAAATAGGAGGTGGCTCACCACACTCTTGCTGGGCTGCTTCTCATCCAGTCACACTTGCCGGAGTGTGGAGTAGATGCCCAGCAGCATCATGGCCAGGGAGTCCAGCTTAAACAAAGATAAGACATGTGTCGTGATGGCTCTACTCCAATGATCTGCTTTTTGTCTGATGGTGTCCTCTTCCCATCTTCAATGCCCCTGTGCTAACCCCTAAGGACAGTTCCCATCCCAGTCATTTGCTCGGTTTTCCTAGAATTCCTTATCTCCCTCTTGCCACAAAGCTATAGTGAGTGTCTGCCAATGAACTGAATCAGAATCACTGGTAATATTGGATAATTTATAAATCTTCATTCTTTTTACTTATTATTTCCATCATGGGGACTTGAAATATTGGGTCATAGTGAGGCCTGCATGGAGGTAAGTGTGAAAAAATATGGAATTCTAGGAAGGACACACTGTCAGCACAAACGATTGCCTCTATCTGTTCCCCATTCTGAGGAGAACAGAGCATGAAAATGAAGGGCGAGAGAGGAAGCAAACACTCGATCTAGCCTGGGAGATTTATCACAGCCCAGACCAGAAGTCTGAGGCTCAGCGTATCATTTGTTCCCAGTAATAGTTCCCTTGGAACACCTGTGTGTTTGTCCATCCCACAGGCCAGTGAAGATATTACTCAGCCCCTGCACATAAAGCAGCTTATTGTGTTTGGGAACTTGAAGAGCTCATTCATTGCTCTAACAAATGTCTCCTCAGTGCCACTGGGGTCCCAGGTCAGGATACTGCAGTGAACAGAGAAAGCCTCTCTGGCCTTGTGGGACTGATGTTCCAGCAGGGGGAGACAATTAATAATGAACATCATAAATAAGCACGTTGCATAGGACAGCAAACACGATCCATGCTAGGGAAAAGAAAGAGCTGGGGAGGCTGGGAAGGGGTGAGTTATGATGTCATTTTGAAGAAGGCATTTGTGAGATTTGAGATGAAATTGTGGAGTTGGGCTTCTTGATCGCTTTCAATGATGAGCAGTGTCGTTCAAGAGTGAATGAAAGTAGACCCTGTGGCGTATCTGAGGAACACTAGAATTCAGGGTCTAAGGTCACTGAGCCAGGGGGTGAGATGACTAGGCAGGAGTGTGAGAGCCTTTGTATAGCTTTGGCTTCCTACACCGTGATATGATGTGTGTGTGTGTGTGTGTGTGTGTGTGTGTGTGTGTGTGTGTGTGTAGGCACATATGAAGGTGGCACATGTGTGTACATTCACATGGAGCTCAACATTAGATATCTTTCTCAATCACTCTCCACCTCAGTTTTTGAGAAAGGGTCTCTAATTAAACCTAGAGGGTCCCAATTCAGCTGGATTGGCTGGGGGCGAGTCACAGGGAGCACCTTGCCTCTGTCACTTCAGTACTGTGGTTACAGCTTCATGGTATTGTGACCAGATCTTTCGTGTGCTGGGGTCCATAACTTGAGTCCTTTTGAGGTAGTGCACTCCTCTGACTGAAGCCCCCTACAATCTGAGGTATGTATGCAGGAATGGATGTTGGGAGAATGTTGCAGTAGTGTAGAGTCAAGAGTGAGCAGATGAACAGGTGGTGGCTTAGGCAGGGTTGAAAGGGGATTGCATGGTGATTACATTTTGCCAGCACCATGGAGATTTAGATGGGAATTGTAAGGGAAACAGAGGGGAGATGAATTCAAGATTTTTGGCATGAGCACTGGATGAATCCAGTTGCCTTTAACTGAGACGGGAGTGGGGTGGGGTATGAGTATCACAGCTGTGGAAGAGAGACTGGGACTCTTTTTGACAAGCTGTGTCTGAGGTGTCTCTTTAACACCCAACAGCAGGTGCTGAGTGAGCACAGTCCTGGAGGAGTGAACTGGAGAGACACCAGGGCAAATATGTCATTCAGAACCGTGAGCCTGGAGGGGATTTTTCAAGGATTTAAATTACAGCCAAAAGAAGCCCAGGACATGAGCTCTGGTGCACTCCAGTCACTCAGAGACCACAGAGAAACAGCTGAGGGGACCTGAGGCCTGATGCCAGTGATGGCTGTTCTGGAAGGGAGGGTATGACCGGCCACAGTGAATGCAACCAACGGGGCTTAGACGGTCAGGCCCGAGGTTTGGCTGTGTAGTTCAAAAAAAAATGAAGATCATCAGTGACTCTGGTGAGCAGTGTCGATGTTGGGATACAAAGATAATGAGAACAGGTTTAAGAAAGAACAGGAGGAGGGGAATTGAGAATGAACTTGAGGAATTGTCTCACCACGAGCACCAGAACAAGGCAGGGATGATTTCTACAGAGATCTGTGTATTTTCACCAGGAGGCAGAGCAGCCACATTTGAGAACTAGAGAGGAATCACCACAGAAAGTGTTGAGAAAATTCTGTAAGAAGTGAGGATGTGTTGGGGAAAATGCAATACTTGACCATCAACTACCAGAAACAACCAGAGTCTTGATATCACCCTCTCTCACTGTTTCTAACCAGGAACTCACCTAGTCTCCTGGATTCCTAACTGTGACTTTGCTTGTATAGGAATAGCTCCCCTGTGCATGGTCTGGCTTGCCTTTGGTATCCTGGGTCTCTGAGGCAGACACCATTAGTCACCCAGTTTCTACAGGGGACTCCACCTTCCCAGGACACTGCACAGTGTTCATCTTCCCGAACTGCAAAGTGACCATTCCTCATCTGTGTTTGTGCCCTTAAGTGGCTGCTCATCACACCTCTAGAGACATTGGATTCTCTTAGTCTAGCCTAATGATGAATCCATCTTCCAGCTTCACTAGCCACAATGTCCCCTTGGTCTATAAACACTTCAGGCTTTCCTTGAAGTCTTTGGATAAGGAGACTCCAGTGATTGTTAGGGGGAGCCACAAAATCAGCTCAAGAAGATGAAACAAACCATTTGATTATTAAGCTCCATTAAACCAGAAACAGAAGGTCCCCTTGGTTCCAGTATTACTTGTCATGTTATACCAGATAGCATTAACTCCTCTTGTCTAACACATGTACACAACAATACTGCACACAGAAGGCCACAAGGACTCTCAAGGTCAATCCTACCCTTCTTCTCCGCCTTCTTCTTCTTCTCCTTCTTCTTCTTTCTATTTTTCTTTTTCTTCTTCTTTGTCAAGACAGGGTTTCCCTGTGCATCCATGACTTCCTAGAACTCACCATGTAGACCAGCCTGACCTTGAGCCTCTGCAAATCTGTCTGCCTCTGCCTCTGCCTCCTGAGTGATGAGACTGAAGGCATGTGTCACCATCACCTGGCTCCTGCCTTACTTCTTTATACCATTTCCATGGCTTTTTCTCTACCCTCAGCTTAAGCACTAACTCTATATTGAAGCCTTGAAGATTAACATTTCCTGCTCAAGCATCTCTTGTGAGATCTGAATCATAGCCAAAGATCAATGCTCTGGAGGTCTGTAGCAATCTCAGGCTGGTTGCTAAACTGGACTCTGATCTTCACCACCCAAATGATTTTTTTTCTCTCAATAAATGTCAAGCCCTATGTTAATATAGCTCTTCCAACTGTATAGAATGGCTGACCAGCAAGTTCCAGGAGTCCTGCCTTCCTAGTGCTAGGAACACTGTGCAGGCTTCTGCATCTGGCTTTTTATGTAGGAAGGCAAACTCAGTTTCCCAGGATGCATAACTCACCCTAGAGATCTGGAAGGGTACTTTTCTGTTTCAGTTTCTAAGAAAATCTACTTGCAGAGCTGGGTGTGGTGGTGTGGAGGCAGGAAGATAGGAGTTCAAGGTCATCCTCAGCCACATAGTAAGTGTGAGGCCAGCACAGGCTGCAAACGCCTCCACCTCAACCACTCTGTACCTCAGCAATTAAAACACAAAACCTACATACTCACAATGGTCAAAATGTTTTATAGATAGTAAACTGTTTCATCTTCACAACAAATCTTTCAGGTAATGGCAATGATTTTCACTTGCTTTACAGAAGTGGAAACTAAGACACAGTGAGGCTGAGTAATGTGCCCAAAGTTACACAGCTTTCCAATGAAACGGTGCTGGTTGGAAAGAAAATGGCCCTGAAGGGAGTGACACCATCAGGAACTACCAACAAGACCAGTGTGGTCTTGGGAGAAGAGTGTCACTGTGGAGGTGGGCTTTGAGGTCTCCTTTGCTCAAGCTTCACTCAGTGTGACACTTAGACCACTTCTTATTGCCTATATATCAACATGTAGCAGCGCCTTTGCCAGCACCATATCTGACTGTACGCCACCAATCTTCCCAGCCTGATGATAAAAACTAAACCTCTGAAACTGGAAGCTGCCACCACAAGAGTTGCTGTGGTCATGGTGTCTCTTCACAGCAATAGAAACCCTAAGACAGAAACTCAGGCCATCTGAATTAAACATCCCTGGTTTAACCTGTACTCATTCATCTTACCAAGTCTTCTGACTAGCCCTTGCATACAACCTATTAGATGAATAACTAATTCCATCTCTGAAAATGTCCCAAACCTACAGACTGTCATGGTAATTCCATGCAGGACCCATTCTACTAAGGTTCCCCCTCCCCACCAACTCTCCCCCAGGTCTTTCTTTCCAGAAAAGCCAGGTCTTAGCTTTATTGCAATTCTTTTCCAGGCTGCCTTCCTTCCTTCCTGGACACCCTTCCCCTATCTGAATTATACCCCACTCTAGTTATTCTCTCACTGGTATTATTCTTTCCTTCCAGTTAAATTTTATAACTGAAAAGATTGTGCTTGTGAATCTTTTTAAGTAAGCATCACGAAGTCAGAGATCTTGATCATTTCTTCCAGTCTGTCTGGTACTGGGCACAGAGTTGTGTACACAGCAGAAACCCCTAACCCTGTGAGATAGACTAATGCATTAGTGAATAACAAGAAATGACTGTGTAGCTTTTATGTTAGATGTTAAGTAAAGTTTTATCTCTTTGGGATGAGCTAGTGGAGGTGTATGAATTAGTGAGCATTACACAAACCATGCCTTTGAAAGGTAAAATTTATTTTCATCATTTCATCAGTTCAATGAGTTAGGAGTGTGCCCTCATAAGTGTGCCCTCGTAAGTGTGCCCAAGTCTTTCTAAGAACCTCCATTATGACTTACCCACTCTGCTCAGCACATCAGACCAACAATGGGAATTAATTCCAGCAGGGCAAACTGGTCTCTCCCAGTTTTACAATCAGGAAAGAGACAAACAAAACAGGTGTGTAAGGCATCCTCATTCGTCCGTTCCTCAAACATTTTTGAGCATCCATAAAGAGGTAATCACTGGAGACATCATGATTGGCATTTCTCCGGCAAAACAGTCTATGATTCTTGTAGGAATGCCAGTGAATAAGGCTGCTGCTGATGCAGCATGTAAGGAAAGGAGCGCCGCAGGAGGCTCTCGTGCAAAGAGGGAGGGCAGAGAATACTGTGCAGGAGCGGGACATCACAGATGGGAGTAAGCTTAATAGATCCAGAAGCGGGTAGAGATGAGAGGGCAGTCTGTGGAGAATAGAAAATGTAAGCAGCCTGTCCAGTCTGGGAACCAGAGGTGAGAGGTGATTCTGGAAGGGGACTGAGGTCCCATCATCAAAACCAAAGTTTGAAATTTCTTGTAAAGACTGAGGACTCTTGACAAAGTTTTTAGGCTAAGAATGATATACTCCTCTTGGAGCTCTAAAAAGATCCTTGTGGTCTTGGTGGAAAAAGATGTGTCAATGAAGAGATGGCTGTAGAGGTCTGTATCAGAAATGATAATGGCAGGAATAAGGTGGTGGCACTGAGAGGCATGGAGATGACAGAAAGCAACTTCGGGATGCAGGGAGGTGTTAAGGATGATGCAAAGGCTTGAGGCTTAGAGCAGCAGTGGATGAAAAGGACCCATGTAACAGTGTACACACAAGCAGTGTTGACATAGGATTAAGTCAAGCCTTCGAGGTGCACAGTACCCAGTGAGGAAGAGGAGCTGACAAAAGAATTAGGTGAGAAGGGTCTAGAACACATTTGGAAACTCAAGAATGTGTGATGTCATAGAAATCAATGTGCAAGACCTTTCCTGAAAGGTTCTGAAGAATGTCAGCAGTCTAATCAAAAGACCCAAGTAAGGACAACTTCAGAGTGACTAACTGTTGGTGGATATCTGTTAAGGAAGCAAAACTAATCATTTCTAAGAATCTCACCTACAGTGTGCTTGTTTCAAGAGTGCCGAGGCGCTCAGCCTGGCGCTTCCCAGCAGATTCCTGAGGAATGGCTTCACCGGGCGTTCCGAATTTGAGTTTCAAATGTTGTTACAAGGCGATCTGTAAAGTGCACTTGAATGTCAGAGTTGAAAATGTGGAAAAAGAGTAGACATAAGGAAAATTTATTTTTAAAATGTGACAACTAGCAACCCACTGAGTTAGCATTTTGTGTGTGTTTATGACCTGTCAGGAGCTGCCAGAAGGGGACCGTGAGCAACAAGAAAACGATGTGGTCTGTTTCTCATCTCTCAGAGTGTCCAACGCTGAAGGCCACTCTGCAGTCAAAATAGAATTTTTCTTCATCAGTAGCCATATGTCGAGAAGAAGAAACATGCCACATCATGTTCATTAAACAACTTACACATGGGAGCCAGTGTGTAATCACCCCCCCCATTTTATTTTCAACAGAAGCCTCTGTGGAGCTGGAGCTGGTTCTTCAGCCAGAATTTTAGTGTATTTTCAGTACCAGTCACATCTCTGCCCCTCCCCCTTCTCTGTAACAACCTCTCCCAGGTCTGATTTCTGCTCCTCCATCTGAATGTTGAGTCAATTTAATATACACGATGAACATATTCTGGAAAAAATTCTAGGCTCCTCAACAGAGATATTTTCAAAACTGGATGTTGTTTAAAAACTAAGGCAGATCATCCATCCGTTAGAACATCCATGGCCACAGAAGGGTCCACATGCCAACCAGAGCTGTTCTAAGGGCTCTGACTCCCAGCCTCTTGAGCACCATGAAGTCTCCTGAAGATGATGTGCTGCATTCCCCTAAAGCCAAAGGTTCTGGAAAAACCAAGCAGTGTTTACCAAAATGCTTCCCCTTTAAAACTATTGATAAATGATTAATAAAATGAGAAAACAAAAAACAAAACAAAAACCCATGCACATTGAAGGTATTTATGGTCTCAGCTGATACCAATTCTTGGGTCCAGGACGGAAGGTGCAGACAAAGTGTGAACCATGCCCCATGCCTTTCCGTGCTCTGAACCAGGGGTTCAGAGGCAGGTGAGGGAAATCGTAAATTCCAATCCACAAACACACAGTGTAAGAATCTCTTCACTTTCCCATAACAACTTAATTTCTACTGCCAAGCTCTCATTTCTTCTTGCTGGCAGAAGAAACAGAAAATGAAAAATGTGTCACCTCAGTGTCCCTGGGCTCTTTCCCCAAGGTTGTTGATGGCAGCACTCAGCACTCAGCCACAGCCTCCACAGGAAGCCCAGCTGGTCCTGGCTTCTCCATCCACTCATCTATCTCTGCGGTAGCCTCACCTGGCTCAGGCCCCCAGGTCCAGCCACCCCCAGGTTTGTCTGCCAAGCACCCTGGTGTATTGTGTGCTGAAATCACTCTCCTTGGAAGCAGGGCTGACGCTCTGCTTCTAGAGTCCACAAACCCATCTCTCTGTCACCTCTTCCTTCACCTCCTGCCAGACAAACATGTTCTCTCTGGAGTTTGGGAAACTGCTTTTTTCGACACTCAGAAATAATAATAATAATAATAATAATAATAATAATTAATAATAATAATAACCCTGTTCTTAGAACTTAGGCTTTTGCTACCATAAGTGGAAAGGACGTTTCGGCTTTGTATCTTGTCTACAGACAACCACCTGGTCAGCTACAGTTTGCTTGATGTGGAGGAGGGGAAACAGTGAGCAATAAGGTGGACACAATGACAGAGGATGGTTATGGGGCCAGCAGAGCACATGTCCACCCCATTCCTCCCCAGCTTCCTTCGGTGCCTGTAAGGAAACACCACTTCCTCTATCCACATTTTCTGATTTCTGTGAGCCCAGGAGCCCAGGAGCCCAGGGTTCCCAGGAAGACATGGATACCAGATTATAGGGAAGGGATGGAACCCTGGGAGAAAAAATAATATCCCCTTATATGAGAAAGAAGCCCTTGGCACACTGACTCCTCGAAGCACCAAAAGAATTAGTCACTGAGTACAGTGAACCCCTGAACAAAATGTTCTGTTCTCACCCTCCTGAGTCTATCTATGCTTTGGAGAGACAGGGCCAATGGTGTGCCTCCCAGGGAGGAAGAGATCTGGGAGACAGGGCCAATGGTGTGCCTCCCAGGGAGGAAGAGATCTGGGAGACAGGGCCAATGGTGTGCCTCCTAGCGATGAGAGATCTGCATCTTCTCAACCTACCCCTACCACACAGGGAAATGAAATAGAAGAGCCGGACACACAAGGTAGAGTTTTTGCTGTTCTTGCCCCTCTAAAAAGAGAGAGACTCAGGTTAGTAGGGACCTTAAACATCACAGAAAAGCATCAGCAGAAGGGAGGGAAGATGGCCTTATGTCCATCAGAAGTCACAGATGGTGTATTACCATACTGGAGCTTTGACCAGCCCTTAAAAGCTAAGGACTACATTGCATGACTGCCCAATGACAGCAAAGAGAGACAGAGAAATGCAGGGACTAGCCTGTGCCTCTCACAGTCCCCTGCCTCCTGCTTGGATGTCCTCAGGGACATGGAAGAAAGGCTGTCACACAGGAAGGAGATGAGCCGGGCAAAGGAACTATTGTTTTAGCAGAATTAATGACAAGCTGTTGAAGAACAGTAGGTAAGAGGAGGCAGGCAGTTAGAGATTTCCATCTCCACATCCCATCACTACAGAGCATCAAGACATACCATATTTTAGTCCATACACCATACTGGAATAAGGGGAGCCTTGAGTCCAGGTGAACTGGGGTTTAAACTCTAGTTTTGTTATTTCCTAGCCATAAAGCTCATGGGAGCCCCTTTCTTTCATCTCCAAATGAGCATAGTAGTTTTGAAAGTATTGAGCATACCTCCTGCCACATAAGCATTCATCAAAGAAGAGGGTTTTTTTTTTCCTTGCTGATTATGATTTTAATAATCTAATTTCTCCAGGGAATCTTCAGTGCAGGAACCTGGAGTTAGGAGACTCTCTGGGTTCCTGCTCCTAAGGCCTCCACTATAGCAGATGAGGAGAGTATAATCAAATGAGTGACTTCTCTAAGACCTTGGACAAGTGGTCACCCTGTTTACTCATCAAAGGCATACACTTGGGTCATCATGATGTCCCTGGTGGTACTGGAATACTGGAACTGAGTCTGCAGAAGTGATGGCATTTGCTGAACTTGAGCTGTGAACAGCTGCACTGGGCTAGAAATAACTTTTCAAACGATGAGTTCCTTTGCCAAGGCAGAAGCATAGCTCTCCGTGGGCTTGGAACCACAGGGACATCTAATACAGAGGTCTCCTTTTACGGTGACACCCTGAAGCCTTTCACCTGCCAAACAGGGAGATGGCCAATTTTTAGAAGAGACTCTTTAGACTTTTTTGGAACAAAGATGCAAGAACAAGTTCAAGGGAAAGAGAAGCTTCAGTAATTTATTAAGGTGAGACGGGTCCATCAAATCAAAATCCCAGTGGGAACTGTAAACTTTGGAACTTTCAGACTCTGGCTCCTGTCTCCTGGGCTGCCTGTCATCAAGAGTATTTGTGGATAGCCAAGTCTGTGTCCTCAACACACAGGCCAACTGAGGAGAGCAATGCTCTTTGGTGGAAAGTCATAAAAATAAAGACATCCTAAGAAAGTAGTTGGGCTGTTTTACTGATTTTTGACCTGAAAAGAGTGCTATGGAAAGATCTTGTCACCATGTATGACCTGCAAACCATAAATGAATGAATACATAAGACCCATAACTTATAGGTGCCAGCAGGAATGGCACCTGGCCTGACCCATGCTCAAAGGTTTCAATGTAACATGTAGCAGATTCTGGACTGAGCCACGGGTCTCAACTACCTGATTTCACCTTTCGTCTCTATCTAGGCAGCAGGCCCAAAAAGGCAGGAGCATACACTTTCAGAACGGGCTTGAAGCCCCTTAAGAAAGTGGCACCCATGAAACACTGATGTTTTTTACTCGGGCTGGGAATAAACATAACACCTCACATTGGCTATAAAAGGACAGGGAAGCCAAAGGAATACATTCTGCCTCTCTGATCCAGTGATTCTCTAGAATTCATGCCCAGTTATTTGTTTAGATACTCCATTATACTTCAGACAAAATCAGTAGTGTAAAGGTTAGATGCTACATTCAGGTGACAGTGTTTAACATATAGCTTTGTCTAACGTGCCCGACTGCTCCTGATGGGGCTCCAGCTGCAGCAAGCCCACCTTTTAAAGCTCATTTTGTTTAAATTCAAGTGAATTTCAGGCTCTGAGTCAGAAGGTAACAATGACCCCTCCACTCTAAGTTGGCAGTTTTCCTGCCTGGACTCCAGGACCTTATCAGAATCAGCAAGACTGTTCTTCACATTCTGAGAACTTGCTGACAGCACGTGAGGAAGCCTCTGGGAGCTGGGGTCCATTTGTGTCATAGTCTATCAGCTACTATAGCAAAACCTCTAGAGATGGAGTGAGCGGAACAACAAAATTTTTCCTCTTGGTTTTGGAAGCTGGGCAGTTTAAGACTGAAGTTTGGATCCAAGATCAGAACTGGGCCTGATGACCTAGGCCTGTCTTTCTAGCCACCTTTGAGGCCGAGGCAAAGCGGTTACAAGCTCAAGACTGGCCTGTGATCCAGAGTGTATTGAATGCCAGTCTAGTTAATATAATGAGACTGTCTCAAAATAAACAGAGGGTCCAGAAGCCTGCCTAACGTGTGAGGCCCTAAGTCAGTTCCCATTACTGAAAAAAAAAAAAGTGCCACCTGCTTCCTGGTTTCAGATGACCATTGTCACTGTTATCACATGAAAGGCAAAGTGGTCTTTTGGGGTCCCTTTCACAAGGGCATAAGAACTCTGTCCCCATGATTCTGTTGTCATTTGACATACTTTAGAACCAGATCACCCCAACTGAGGTCCAGGGGGAAGGAAGAAAGGAGCTGTAAGAGGAGATTGAACGGCAAGAATTAGGAAGATTGTTGCCTGGAAACCTGGAATGGGAATAAATGATGGTTGCCCAGAAACTTTTTCCCAAATTGTACTGTGTTTAAATATGCTGGCACTAAAACACCTGGCATCAGACAGACTCTCTAGAAGTTTGATTTAATCTGACTAAGTCAGATGAGCCGGGTTTTCGTTATCGTCTCCTGTCATGGCACCTGCAGGGAGCGCCCCTCCCCCTAAGTTGTCTAGGTTATGCTTCCTTATACGTCACGGAAGAACTAACTACTATAGAGTGTGTCTTCAAGGGGACTTTTTGCTTTTTGTTACTGAGTTGCTCTTGGTGATGATTCTAGTAAATAGTATGTTTTTCCTAATACCCATATTAGGAAATTCACATAGAAATTTATTTAAGGAAATTTCCTAATAGTCATATTCAAAAGCTAATGAGGAATATGGAAGTCTTGGATCAGGTCAGATTTATTAAAAGATGAAATCAGTTTGGTAAATTTTCAAATACAAGGGTGCTGCTTCGTTCACCAGGGAAAACCCAGAGGTCACCTATTCATGGCTAGGAATTCCTCCCCAATCCAAGAGAGTGAGATTCTTAAAGGATCACATATCTTCAGAAAAGACCACACTAATTGGGCCAAACCCCTTCATTCCACTGGCCATTAGACCTAATGGCAGAATTCCCATGACAAAAAGCAACTATTAGAGATATGCCTTTGGAGAGGATACAGAGACTTTATCCTTCCTTCCTCTGATTGGGTGGTGACGTCCTCCCAATATGATGCTCTGCTTCAGTACAGGCCTCAAATAGGGCCAACTGAAGTATCCAGCACTGTGTCCAAGTAAACCTTTTCTTTTTATATCCTGATTACTTAATGTCTTTTGTGAAAGTAACAGAAAGTAAGCATCACACCTCCTAACCCCACCACAGTGAGGAATGGTGGGATTTTAACATGTTCTTGGTAGAGACATGGACGGTATGGAAGGCTAGTCTTTTATCATTGGCACACAGAAGCACATGGCTCACTTAAATGTCTTAAAGGGAACTAATCAGGATTGTTAACTTTTTCTAATTACCTAAAAAAGAAATCCTAGGCAAACTAGGGATGCTGCTTACAAGGTTTGCTAAGGGACAAATTCAAATTTTATGACATTTTCAGTTGAACATGTTAGTGAGGTGTATGTGGTGTGAGACAAAAGTCTGACTAGAAAAATCAAAACTAGCATAAAATTTATAGGGAAAAATCTGATAAGCCTATCAATATAATCTTTAAAATAATACTCATCAGTTTGCATTAAAATCTAATTTTCCCTGTGAGATAGGATCTCATGTAGCCCACCTTTATCTTCTCAGTGCTGGGATTGCCATCATACTCAGATCATAAAAGTTAAAAAAAAAGACTTAAATGCAGATGATTTTGAGACAGATTAAAAAGTCCCTGTTGAATACTCTTATTTATGTTATTTTGTTTTTGAAAGACCAAAAAAAAAAAAAAAAATGAAAATCTAAACTCACACTCTGGTGGTCAGCATCCATTCTGTGTTCCTACCAATGTTTTCTGTCTATTCCTCTCAGAAGTCCTCCCTTAGATGCTCAGATCACCACCTGCCTGAGCTGTGGATGGCAGATGTCTCTTTTAGGGCACAGGATGCTTCCTTCACAATCTACAGCAACGTCCAATGCACAGATAAAAGCAAACTGCTTTAGCTGGAGCGGAGGTGGGAGCCAAATCCCTGCCGGTTCACCCACCTCCACTGCCATTGACTAGTTAATTATTAGTTAATTAAGTCATCCATTAATTAATTAAATAAATATGAATTGAAATTTGTCAGCTCCAAAATCTATCAACAATGTAATTTCCAGATTGGGTTGCCTGGGTCAAATCACATGTCTTTATAATCTCCATCCACTATGATAATAAAATTAATTTTCTAAAATGCAAGGTCTGATTTGACCACTCACTGGTTGCCTTCTTAATCTTCTCATTGACATTTCATCTTCATGCCCTCCAAAGCTTTTCCAGACAGCATTTCTGGTCTGTCTTTTTGGCAATACAAGCTGAGCACCAGAGAGACATTCCTCGCCACACCGGACTTGTCTCTGACTGTGCGTTATCTGCCTTGAGCACCCTGCTCTCTTCCCCCACCACGCTAAGCTAAGTATCTTCATGTAAACATTATCCCATCTGCTAATCCTCCTCTGTCACAGCCTTCTTCCCCCCCCCCCCCCCACCCCCCGCAGATATCTCACTAGTTTATCTTATCATCTTCCATATCTAAAGTCATCAGCACAACACAGAGTAGTCTTATGGTTTGAATATGAAATATTCCAGGCTCATGTTCTGGGAATTCAGTTGTAGCTCATGGGCTTTTAGGAAGTGATTAGACTATGAGGTCTCCAAACTGATCAGTGGATTAATTCCTTGATAGATTCGCAGTACGACTCATTGTTGGAGGAAGTGGGTCCTGGGGCATACCTTAGAAAGACACCTCTGTCCCGCAGCCCACACTTCTGGTCCACTTCCAAGTGAGTATCTTGGCCCTGACTTTTGTTCCAGCTATGATATTCAGGCACAGCCATAGCCATGGACTGAAGCCTTTGAAAAGCTCAACCAGAATGCTTTCTTCTTTTGACTGTTTAAGGACTTTTTACAATGATAAAACAAAACAAAACAAAAAAACAAAGCCTTAGTTAACACAATCAGGAATATCAAACTGGTCTTATTTATTTATTTATTGTTTTGATACAGAGCTTAAAATTTATAGTGATTTTTCTGCCTCAGCCTCCTGAGTACTGGGGCTATAGGCATGTGCCTATATTATTTCAGTAACCAATTCCAACTGATGGGTATTAGTTGTCTTACATGGTGTTTTGAGGAAGATATCATGCTATCTATGTTCAGTGCCTTATTAACTAGTAATATCTGCCACAGACCAGAGTTTGGGGAATGAAGGCATGCTTGCTATGTTTCTTTCTTTATGGAAGTGTGGAAGTAAATGCATAATATTTGAACTAATATATTTCTTTAAAATAAATAAGGGGGTATATTTCTTTTTTTTTTTTTTTTTTAAAAAAAACCTTTTATTTATTTATTTGCCTTGGTGTTTTGCCTGGAACTGAAACTACAGACAGTTGTTAGCTGCCATGTGGGTGCTGGGAATTGAACCCGGGTCCTCTGGAAGAGCAGACGGTGCTCTTAACCGCTGAGCCATCTCTCCAGCCCCTATTTCTTTAAAATTATGAAATTTAGGCTTTTAGTAGTTAAGACTACATTGAATTCAGCAAACTTTTGCTGTTTTGATTTTTTTCTGAGTCTAAGCACATACCACTTTTGATCTTGTCTTGATTTTTCCTAAGTGATATGAATATTTCACCTTGGGAAACAAACTGATGTTCCAACATATGAGGGGGCATGTCTTTTAGGCTGGAAGGTGACTATGAAGCATCTCTTTGAATAGAGTATTCTGCATGAGGACTTTCTGTGATGGTTCCTGGGGAGGTGCAAAAACTGAAGGATAGAAAACAGAGATAATTGTACAGTACCTTGACCCTCAATGGCCACCATTTCTTACTGATCAAAGCCTGCCAGATGGAGGCTGAACTTGTTTTCATGAGGGCCTTGGTGTGGCATAGAATCCAAGCAGCTTGATTTCAATACAAGTGGCAAAATAAGACAAAGAATGGAGGGGTGGTAAGTGCTGCTCAGTCTTGGGAACAGTGTAGCTGGACGTGTACAGGTGTGCATTGCCTTCACAGTCAGCCTGGGGCTACAAATGCTCAGCGGCCCTGGCAGAATGTGGATTACTATGTGCTCCTAAAAAGTAGACCAGTGCTGGGTCTGGGGCTCCCTAGCGCAGCATCCAGGGCTTTTGGCAGATATAGGAGTCACACCTGTAACAGAAAAGGACTGGCTTGGGAGCATTAGTGAGTGGTCTGCGGGCAATGCTGGGACTACGTGTGGATGCTCATTTAGAGCAAGTCAGGGATGGAGAGTCGTGTGTCAGTACTGGCACATGGACACCTTTTGCCTCTAGGTTCTGGTGACAGCTGAGACACAGCAAGGATCCTATGAGCTTGAGGGGAAACAGATTCTAAGGAGGACAAACAGACAGTTGCTGGGAAACAGCTGCAGAATGACAACCTCTTCTCCTGTCGTCCATTTCAGGAAGTCTGACTGGTGTCCTACCAGGTATGTAGCTTATAAGGGACAGTTTGACTAGGGTGGCCATTTAAAGAACCAGCTTTGAGAACACACAGCACTGAGGCTCCAGAATGATTCCAAGTCTCTCCCTGCCCCTTGCCCAATGGGCTCTGGAAAATTTGTTTCTTGTTAGGTTTGCAGTTAGCAGCATGATGAGGAAGAGAAAGTGATCCCACCATGGTGATTTATGGACTGAAATACGGTTTGGAGTCCCTTGGGGGAAGGAGGGTCACCAACATTCAAATCTTCTGTAAGTCAGACACAGAAGGTGGCATCTGCTGTCACCTGGCTAACAGTTCAACAGCTACAAGACTGAAGGTGTCAAATCATCCTGGGGAGTTGCCAGCCGGACTGACTTGGCCTTAGCTGGGGAGATTTGCCCTTATCTAAACGCCCACTGCTGGAGTCCTTCCTGGCACTAAACCTCCACAGCCAAAACCTTCCCAGCTACCAAATACCAGTGCACAGGCTTCCTCTGTGGCTCAGGCAGAAATGCAGCTCTCAAGGTGTTTACTCCAGACCATGAACCACCTGTCGGAGCTTCTCCCAGGCTGCAGGTTAACCCAGGGAAGAAGGCAGAGTGTTTGTCAAAATCCCACAGCTATTAGTCTCTCTGCTGATCACTCACCAGGGCAGTGTTCTCAGACAAGAAGCTGGCTAAGCAGAAAGCCTTCTGGAAACCTCTGTGCGTCGGCTATCACCTCATGGTCCTTTTCCCCTTTCACAAAGGACCAACCCTCTGAGAAGGATGATCTGCAAATGTTCTCTGCCCCTTTCCTAGCAATGGCTCCCCCAGCTGCTGCCGCTTTCTCCGCTTGCTCAACACTGGCAGATGCTCTTTCCCCTTATGCATCCATCTCAGCGTGGCTAGGAAGGTCCTAGAATTTTTCAGTGCAAATAAGAACACACAGGACCTTGTCCTGCTCATTACCGGTGAGCAGCCTGCCTCTGAACGCTCTGGTTATGCTCAGATCTTGCCTTTTTATTCTATGAGCTTGTGGGGTTTTCTTGTGGGTTTCATATAGTCTACCTTGAGTAAGTATGGCTTGTTGGTCAGTTTTCTGTTTGGGAGGCTTTTTTGTTTTGTTTTTGACATGGTCTCATGCAGCCCAGGCTGGCCTTGAACTCACCGTATAACTAAGGATGACTTTGAACTCCTGACCTCCTCCACTTCCACATCCACTGGGTTTGCAGGTGTGTATTGCTATGCTCAATTTATATGGTACAGATGATTGAACCCAGTTAGTCACTCAGATAACTGATGCCCCAACCCCGACTTCCTATTTTCATGAATAACATTTCCCTGGAGCATGTTCATTGGCTTATTCCTTATCCATGGCTGCTTTCTCTGCTCATAAGCAGTGACAGATATCCCACTAGAGGCTCCACTCTTTACACTGACACCTAAAGAAAACTGTCACATCTCTGCCTCAATGGTTTGACCCTTTTTAGGAATACATAGCACATCAACATAAGTAAGTACATATTATTCCACATGCCTGCAGTGGGATTATGTGTTGGGTTTTAAATAGTTGCCCCACCTATGGGTTTAATAGGAAACTGATTGGCCAAAGGCAAACAAGAAGTGTGAGCAGGGCTATCAGGCTAAGAAAACTCGGAACATCTCAGAACAGGCACAGATGCCATAGACACCACAGGGATGCACGAAGAGGAAATGACAGCAGATGCAGAGGAAAGAAGCCTCGTGGCTGAACAAGATGAGTTGAGTTCAGATGAAGGTGTTAGCAAGTTATATGCCTGGGCCCTAGGTCAATCAGTGTAAAAATAATATAAGCCTGTGTGTGATTATTTGAGGCAAAGCGGGGCTGAGTATGGGTCAGAACCTTGGGGCCAGGCCAGAAAGACCGGCCAGAAACATAATACAACACATGCCCATT
The DNA here is from genome assembly GCA_004025045.1 of Sigmodon hispidus. Classification (NCBI taxonomy): domain Eukaryota; kingdom Metazoa; phylum Chordata; class Mammalia; order Rodentia; family Cricetidae; genus Sigmodon; species Sigmodon hispidus. The sequence continues at coordinate 23,790 of PVIH01006587.1, forward strand.
AAACTGTCATAGAACATAACACTTGAGACACTAATACAAAATTGGGTATGCTTAAGCATGTTCAGGTAGTGTCTGCATATTTCTAAAACTACCATTTTTCACTAGGCAAAAGGGACTTTTGTTTCTGTATATGCTGGGATATTTCTATGGGACTCCAAATAGTTCTAAACATCTAAAACATGAAGTTGAGGGGAAATGCAAGTTGCAGGATGATACAAACAATATTAACACACAATTTATATAAATTTGAAGATATGCAAATTATCTACTCTGTTGAAAATTAAGAGTATGTGCAAGTTAGACCGAAGCTGAGCTAAGCTAGGCATAAGAACCAGCTAGAAGGAACAGCATGTCTTTATTTCTAACAAGCATAGAAGGAGGCAGGGGTTGTCTCCCTAGGACTCTTGTTTTAAAAAAACAGGCATATAAATTTGTATCTCAACAATTTTCACAAGATAAGGAAAACCAAGACAGTACATCCCTTGTCTACAGGCCTAGTGCTTTTTTTGCTATTCTAGGCTGGCAGCCAATGAGTGGCCATGCAGAAATGTTTTGCTACTATGTCATTCTAAATGCCTGTATTTATTTGTTTACTGAAGCTTATTGCCTCTTCAAGGTATCAACTCAATTACCTAGACCCAGTGTAGGATAAATGCAAGGAGAATACATAAGCACTAAATTCATTACTTCTGGGAAGAAACAAAAGAAAGGGATCCAGAAGGCATCTACTGGGTTGTAGCTATGTGTGTTTTATTGCTTTAAAGCATAGGACACAAATGTTACAAAATGTTATGATTTGATTATGCAGTCAGCATGTGAGTCCACAGAGAATGAAGTTGGTGAGTAGAACAGAATCAGCAAGAAAGGCTGAACATGATGGTGTGGGCCTGGTAATCTCACCATCAGGATTCTAAGTTTAGGGTGGGTTTTAGACCAGCTTGGGCTGTACTGCACCCAATTGAAAAATGAAATGTGTGTAGGGTGATGGAGAATAGGCCAGGATCCAACCTAAGTTCATTTGGCTACTGATCTATACCAATTTACATTTACTAGGCATTATGGGTGCTGTATAGAAAGAAAGATACCTGGGAAGGCTGCAGAACCAGGTTTGATGTAGCATGTACAAGGTCAGCTTCAGATCATTTAAATCATCACATGTTACTTTACGTAGGGCCACAGTTGATAGGATTGGACTGAAGACCATCCAGTCTTCTCTGATGTGTAAATCTAATTAATCTTATAAATAAATACCAGGATTCAGATACCAGGGTAAAAACATGAAAGATCAGAGAAGCAGGGTAACAGCCACCAGTGGCTTTCTATCTCTTCTGTTCCTCTGACTAGAAGGGGCCATGGTTCTATCTCAGCCCCGTCTTACCGCTTCCTGCCCCTCTCTCTGCAGTCCGCCAAACCTCTATGGTTAACTAGTGGCTAGTGCTGCCCCCTGACTCCAAGCAAACTTTATTTGTCAGAACACAAAATATCACAGAACACTTCCCTTTAATTTCAATTGTGAAGCCTTCTATAACAAAAGGCTCGAGGTGAGATAATGTGTAAAGAATGAAAGTTATTTAGCTCACAGTCTGGAGGCAGATCATGCTGACAAAGAGCTCATTTTATAACAAAACCACTCCTTGATGGACTATTACTCTATAAATAAATAGTATGTTTATAGGAGTAGATGCCTCAGGCTTGAATCCCCGCTCCAATGCCTAAAGAGGTTAATCTATATCATTACAGTTACTTACTGTATGGGGTCAAGTTTCCAGCATTTGTGGATCAAACTCAAGCTAACAGCATCAGTATCCCCAATCTTCCCTAAATTCTGAGAATGTCTACTAGATATCCCTACAGTGGACATCACCCTGTCTACTTACTAAAGTCAGCTCTTTTGCTTACCATCAAAGCACGTTGGAGAGGACTTGTCTGCATGCACTCCTTTTATGATAATTTTGTGACAGTGTTTACTCAGCAGTCTTGGAGAGGGGACTCTAGATGAGGAGTCTGCCCCGCTGCTTCCATCTTTCTTTCATTCATATTGCAGCTCACAGTGTAACAGGCCTGGCTTGGCCCACAGGACCATCCTGCAAGGATGCTAAACAGCAGCACAATGACTGAAGTTTCCTCTAAGCCAAACACAATGGGTAAAAGGTAGTTTGCCAAAGAAAATTATAGTCTTGTGCTTCCAAAAAACAAAAAGGATGCTAGTTGTCCAAAGATACTTTTCAGTTGAGGATTCATGGAGCTCTGAAGTTAGGTAAACTCAGAGCATGCAGTGGAACATGGAGCAGGAGAGGAACCTTAGAAAAGTGGCCTGGGCTATAGATACATCATTCTTACCCATGTGGCAGAGAAGGTGGTGAGTGGCAGCCGGAGAAGAGGCAGATGGGCTGGGGAGTTCTGCGGGCTCTCCTTTGCCCTCCAGAGGGAACTTTTTAAACCAAAGACTGTAGCCTCACTAGGGACATTGTGAAATTGCCTCCTGGGATGCTCTTTGATAAGAAGACTAAAGGAAATTCCAAAATATTTTAGCAGAGTTTATACATCTGAAAAGTCTAGACCAGGTTTGGTGAGGGGAAAAAGACAGAGAGGCCGTATTTTCAGATGACCATGGAGGAGTGTTCTCCCAGAGAGTGCTTGAAATCTTGCAAGAAAAGTAACTAAGATGAATTGAAGCCTGTGACACACGGACCACTGGCAGCTGAGCTCTCAAAGAACCAGCATTAGAATCAGAAATTAGCCACAGGGAAGGAGAGATTGTGGTGGGTTCCCCGGGGGAATTCTGGAACTAAGATGCAAATGATGCTGCTATGCACAGCAGGGGACATGAAGGTCATTTCAACCAGCAAGTCACTTTATTTTGGGCTACAATTCCAAGGCTGTGAGGCAGAGCAGCATCATAACCTGTGTCCTATACAAGGCTATAAACAATCCCAGCTCCTGGTGCCTGAGGAAAAACTCAAGCAAAAGTATAAACTGGGAAATACGGACAAGGGCCTATCAATCCATTCTTGACCACTTTGTTCACTGGCAGAAGCAGAAAGCAAAGCTGCTGTGTGGGGGGTGTTGTTAACATGGTCAAATAGCTCCATGTGAAGAGTCTTCATTAGGGAAGGGCCAGAGCATCTCTCTACTCTGTCCATAGTCCTTTGGCTATGTTTGCTGAATGCATGATCTGAGTTGATTGGCAGTCTCTATGCTGCCTTGACTCAACAGCTAAGGACAGCCTTCAGCCACATTGCAATCAAGGATGAAGAGAGAGACTCAAACACGAGGGGTCTGAATGAAACTTGGTCCAGAAGAAAGAAATGGAAGTTAGCTGGAAGACTGGGTTAATGCTGTGTGTGGTGAACACACTCTGAAATACATCAGAGAGTATGCAGCTGACTGAGAGCAAGAATTCACTTTGTTAAAGGTACCCCACAGTCACTGGATTAAGTATGTTGATGTGACAGCACTTTGTGAACTGGGGGGCTCAGTGCAAGCTGTTTCCTCCCCTTACTCCTGGCACTGGTCTTGCAGGAATACCCCATGAAGCTCTGTTCTTTTCGATATTTTGTTTTTTGTGCAGAAGAACCTCACTATGTAGTTCTGGCTGGCTTGGGACTTACTATGTAGATCAAGCTGACCCCAAACAGCAATCCTCCTGTCTCTACTTTCTGGGTGAATGTTAAAGTACACCATTAACATTTATAATTTATTTATTTATTTATTTATTTTTATTTTTTTTACCATTATTGCAACTGTTTATTACAGCATTCACAATAAACCCTGGATAAGAAAACATAGCTCATAATAAAATTTTACCATCAGCCCAACTGATTATTTTACAGTCACACATGTTGGCAAGACAATCCATTTAAAAAATACCATGCACAATCAACTCTTTAGGCCTGGTTATGTGGAATTCTGTTCAGCTATGATCAATTCTCCTGAATTGCAAACTTTTAACTCGATCCACATTCAAAAATCAAACATGGTTAAAGACTAAATACTTCATTTATTATATTCAGCATTCTGTATTAAGCATACAATCCCATGCTCATTAATAAAAACTAGCATTTTTATCATTAGCTGTCCTTGTTGGCACAATCCCCAAAGCTTGGGAGACAAGATGAATGCCTGAATGACACCTAGGACTATGCAAAACCCCGATCTCAAAACATCCTAGTCAATACAGTTTTCTTCTTCTGTCTGCCTTTTCTGGACGCTGGCCAAATTCAATTCTCTTACACCAAAGCCTTGTCACTGGCCTCATTTTCCTCAGGAGCTCTCAGAACATTACAGGCCAAATAGCAGCATCCTTATGTGTTGGCGTTCACTGCTTTTAAAAGAGTCATGTCTTAAGTGAGTTACTTTCTGTTATGGATTCTCTCGGACCGCATAGGTCTCTCTCCACCTGTGCATCTCTTTGCATCTGCTCCGAAGACTCACAAAACGATGGCATCGTTCCTGCAGATATAGTGGAAGCCTAGGCATCCTGGCGTAAAAAGCTATAATTTATTTTTTATTCTGTCTGAATTAGTGTAAGGTCTGTTCATATCTGTCTGAGTTACTTATTTGTAAATCCCTCCAGGCAAATCTTGGTTATGGTTTTTATTGGCCACCTTAGAATCGGGCACAATATTCTCCATACTGTGGGACTTGAGATATTATGAAGTATATGTTACATAAGATGAAACAGCTTGGGTGTGGGGTTATGTGAAAAAAGGCAGTGTTCACCAATACTGACTTAGAACCCAAAAAAGCCAGGATATAAACTCTAGCCAGTTCTTGACCCCCAGTCATACAGGCCCCAGATACTGAAAGGGGGCCTTGACCACAGAGATTCCTTTGTCCTTCTAAGGAGAAAAGAAGGCATCTGCCCTAAATATAGGCCATTCAAGTGGCTTCAGGCCCCGCCCCTTCTGAACCAACCATTGTACATCTTCCTTCCCAGGCTCTGTGTAGTTTATCTCTTGTTGACAGGTGTCAGGCTAAAAGGGCTCAGGAGTTATCAGTGAGCAACTGGGAAAAAATGCTTTCCCATGGAGGCATTTTCAGCTCAGTGTCCATATTCCATTGGCCAAACCTTGGAATGACTTTGAGATGATCCAGAGATGCCATCCAAAAGACTGGTCTGCCATTTGCTTGGGAGCTTGACATTTCCACACAGGCAAAGTCATTTGGAGACCTAGGCATGTCTTCCATTTTTAGAAAAAGAAGTAACATTTATGTTTGTCTAGAAGCTATTTGTACCCATTTCTATTTCTTCTCATAGCAAAGTTCAGACAGATTCTTTCTTGATGCAGCCTAAATGGGGATATGAATGAAGCCACACTTTGCTCATAACCTGGGTGAGCCTGGGGCTGCTCATTTTGTTGCTGGCATGAGCTAGTATCTTAGAAGAGCCAGAGGAGTGTATACACCCCCAATGGTGTGGTAGCTGTTTCCAGAAGGTGGACTGGGGAGTGAGAGCCATTTATTCCTTTTCTGTGTCAGTTGGATTTGGGGGCAAGCCTGGGTTATTTTATAATTAGATAAACTATTTGTCATGTTTTAAAGAAAGGTCCAGGATGACAAGGCCCTTCTGTGTTCTCCAGATATGTTTTTTCAGGCAGCTCAATTCCCATGGAATTCTTGCTGCACTCAGGGACCACTACACCCCAAGCCCAGGTCTGCAGAGAGCCCCAGACAAACCAGTAACACCCCTTCCATAAGGCTGAAGTCCTGCCTTACTGTCTCATATTCATCTTTCACAGTGTTTATTAATGATTTTAGTATTTCTGAATAACTTATTTTCAAACACTCAAAAATGTGAGCCCGTGTCTTAGTTAGGGTCTGTATTACTTTTACTGAAGTTCCCCCTTCAGTTAACCTTTGACCTCCTCTATACTTTTAACACCCCTAGGAACACATCAGGGTGGGCAAGAGTCATTGAATAGCTGTAACCTCTGAGGAAGGTCTAATGACCATTCTTACTACTCTTGTTCTGAAAGGAATGATAATTGGTTCCACCTTGTGTGGGTCTGTTCTTGTACTTGTGTGAGTAATCTGTTCTTATTCAAGATAGACATGGGATGCCAATCCCAGGGGACAGACAGTGTTCCACAATACCCAGGTTGCTGCCTGACTTAATCTTCACTCTCAGGGGACAGCTGTGACTTAAAACTAAATGATGTACTGATACCTGTTTTCTATGAATGTGAACTTCTTCAGAAAGTCTTTGTAGGTATAACCAAGCTAAGAAGAATCCATATCACAGTAAAACTCCTGTTGCTGTGATAAGATGACTTGGCAAAAACTAGCTTAGGAGACAAAGAGTGTATTGGGCTCACAATTCCTGGCTACAGCCTATCACTGCAGAGATGCCAAAACAGCAGGGACTTGAAGCAGCCAATCACATTATATCCATGGTCAAGAGTAGAGAACAATCTTCTGACTCGTGCTTAAATTGCAGCAACATTTCCAAACTAACCAAGAAGGTGGAAATTGTCAAGAAATACAGGATCTATTGTGTGCCTCCCTCTGAACAATGGTGCAGAAAATTGAAATCAGCCAGCATGCCACACACACTTGCTCCTTCTGTGGCAAGACCCAGATGAAGAGATGTGCCATTGGCAGGTAGCTGTGGTGGGAATATTCTCTGTATGCTGTAAATAAAGTAATTGATTTGGCCTATGTGCGTCACTGTAGAAGTGGGTGGAGAATCAGAGGACAGACAGGTAGAAGGAGGGCGGAGTTAGTCAGTCTCCATCCGACCCCCGAGAAAAAGAGACATGTAAGAAATACAGGTGAGCCATGGGCTGGGACACGTGGCGGGTAGATTAGTAGATTACAAGAAATGGGTTGATTTAAGATGAAAGAGCTAGCTAGTAATGTGCTTGAGACATGGGCCAAACAGTATGAAGTTAATATAAGTGTCTAATTCATTTCTTTGGGGGACAAAAGCCGCTGCGGGCCAGGTCCAAACCTCTGGCCCAAATGGGCCCAGGAAATATTCTACAACAGGTGGCGTCCCAACGTGGGCTGAATGGCCACATAAAGCCTGAGAAAGTTTAAAAAGCTTAAAAAGCGTTCTAGATCACTGAAACAGAGCCAAAAGTGGCTTTCTGAATTGCGTATCTGAATTGATTTATAATACAGAGACAGTGTGGTGTTCAGGCTGAAATTTAAAAATGGTGTGTTCGTGGCACACAGCTTAAACCCATACGTCTCATGGAAGGCTTGGCACAAGTGTGATTGATTTAAGGTTTCTGCTTATATTGAACAGAAAGGAAACAGAGTTAAAAACAGTTTTTTCTGATAGCAGCATTTCCTGAGTCCTCTCTGATTGCTGGCAGTGAGAGAGATGCAGAGATGCAGTGGGCACCTCCGCCATATTGAAAAGCCACCAAAAGGGGCAGAGTCAGCAATTAAAGTGACATTGACATTTTAAAAGCTCTTTGGGTTAGAAAATGATTAAGAATTCTCAATAAAACAGATTTATACTCGCAAAACTTCTAAATGGGTACATGTATGTAAAATATATATAGGCTTCAGAGAGAAGAAAAAGGGGGTAAAGAAAGCCCTTAAAAAGGAAAAATAGAAATAAAGATTAAAAAAAAGGCATGTAAAGATGGCAGATAAACAGAGAGTCTGGCTTATGGTCATTGTGTTTTCTTTTAATTTTTTAACTTTTAATGAGCTAATTGCAGAAAGATGGTTGATTGCTAAGGCTGCTAAGTTGGACAAACATATATATTTGAAATCTGTTTATAAGAATATGTTGCTTGGGAAAAGAGTTTCTGTTTTTGTCTCCACAGAAAATTAAAACCTGTGGATTGGTTCCAGGCAAATGTGGTTTCATTTGCCAAAGTCACCTGAACATTCTCAGCTTCTAAGATGCCAGTTGAGATGATCCAGCCTCAAAACCCGATGAGATTGCCATCGTCTTTTGTCAGCAGGAAGTAGTAAAAGAAAGAAAGTTATGTCCAATTTCCCAAAAATATTGCTCATTAATGTTTATTTTCATTATAAATGGTTAATGGTCATAGTTGATCTCTTTGAAAAAACAAGCAGGGGGAGGAAGGATATGATATAGAAATGATTAGAAAAGATAAGTGGATTTTGATTTATTGATGTAAACTTAAGGTCAATTTTGTTATGCTGTATGTATTTTCTACTCTTGATTAAGGTATGATGCTGATGTAACTCATTTAAAATTGTAATGTGTAACTGAGAAATACAGATTAATAGTCATCTATGATAACCAAGCTTATAGTCTAACCCTAACCCTTGCCAAGACAAGGTAGCACAGTCCTTCAAAATTCCCTGCTTCACAGGAAAGTTTGCCAGACATTCTAGGCCTGTAGGCAAGAAAAAAATGGAAACAATGTGAAATAATCCTCTTGCACACTGTAAAGATTTATCACTTGAATTGGTTTAATAAGACACTGATTAGTCACTAGCCAGGCAGGAAATATAGGCAGGGCAACCAAACTGTGAATGCTAAGAGGAAGGGCAGAGTCAGGAGTCACCAGCCAGATGCAGAGGAAGCAAGAAAAGGTACCAAGCCCTGTGGCTAAACATAGATGAAAATTATGGGTTAATTTAAGTGTAAACGCTAGTTAGCAATAAGTCTGAGCAACTGGCCAAGCATTTATAATTATTATAAGCATCTGTGTGGTAATTTGGGAAGCAGCTGCTGAGTATTTGGGAGTTGCTGGCAGGACAAAAATTTCCACCTACAGAGAAGAGAAAAATAAACCAATGAATTAATGCATGCAAACTAGGGATGCCCAGGGAATGGTGTCACCCATAGGGGGGGTGTCCCCACTAATCAAGATAATCCCCCATAGACATGCCTACGGACCAAACTAATCTAGACATTCCCTCACTGAGACTTGCTTCCCAAGAGATTCTGGACTGTGTCAGGTTGACAATTCAAACCAACCACTATCACAGGTAAGTTTAGTGTCTGTATCCATATTCTGACTTTAAAATGTCGAGTTTGGACACAGGCACAAAGGGAGAAGACATGTGTTGATGGAATTAGGGACTGTGTTATTGAGAGCCAAGGAGCACCACTGATATTTGACTCAACAGAAGCTGTAGCTGATGAGGAAGAGGGTCTCCTGGGGCTTCTGGAGAGAGGATGGTCTCTTAGCATCCTGATTTCTGCATTCTAACTTTTAGAAAGATGAAAGAATAAATTTCTGCTCTGTCAGGCCATTGTGTGTAGTATTTTAAGGCAACTGTAGGAAACTAATAACTACTGGAAGTAGGAAAGGGGGCTGGGGAGCTAGCTTCATGGGTTTGCTGCACAATCATGGAGGGCTGAGTTTTGATCCCCAAAATGAAATGAGGTTGCATCTACCTGTAGCCACAGCACTGGGGAGGGAAGACAAGAAGATCCCAGGACCTTGCTGTCCAGCCAGTCTAATCAAAGTGGTGACCTTCAAGGTCAGGCAGAAACCCTGTTTCAGAAAATGGTGAAGAAAAGACACCCCAGTATCAGCCCTGCCTCTACACCCATGCATGCACATGTGCGTGTGCTCATGCACACACACACAATTTTAAAAAGAAAGTAGGAAAAAGACATGCTTGGGCTTCTTACTCCCCTTATTCACAGCAGCCATCGTTTTAAATGTTCTGTCATTTATGTATTCAGCATTTGTCTGAATCCTTTAGTAAAATTAAAGCTCTGTGGAGACTCATTCATACAAATCAGGGCTTGGCATGTGACAGACAGATACTCAACACTGAGAGAGTGGACAGATGGGGACGATTTCTTTCCTTTAGCATAGCTTGAGTAGGCGTAGAGGGTATGGGCCTGCTCACTTGCTCACTGTCACCTTTCTCCCCCTTGGTTTGATAATGACAAGATGCCAGAAGGAAACTGAGCAGATTCTCTGCTTCAGACTCTCCATCCCCATCAATAGAGCAGGTATTTCTCATCTGGACCATATGGTTTAGGATGACTGTAGGATGGATTTGTGGTTATCAGAGAAAAAGAAATCAAATGTCATGGGAATCACCAGGCTAGCCATTTGAACCATATTTCTAAACATATCTTAGTACTATTCTGAGCTCTTACATCTGAAGATAAGTTGAAACTGTTTTATTTTCAAAGTGAAGTTATTGAGGCCTGGGGTTCTAACCGTTCAGCTGGACATTCTGTTCCGACTCAGCCACCCCGGGTGACGGAATGCATTTATTTTTGCCTTTGTCTCTGCATGGGTTTCCCATTCCCACTTCTCTCCTTTCCAAAGACATTGGAATGTCCTGGGGGAGTGAAGAACATGATTTAAAAAGGCAACACATTTGTGCTTTGACTTCAACACTCTCCACAGTCTCCTTGACAGTATGTGTCTCTACAGCAGTGACTTTGCAGAATGGTGTGCAAGGGAGCCCTGAGTAGTGATCATGAAAGACTAGAGCCTGTGTATACTGGCAAGGAAAGAATGAGTAAGAAGGGTGTTCAAAGAATGTCCTTTGAAACCCCACAGCCTGGGGTCAGTCTATATTCAAGTTTTGTGGATGCCTGAACAGAAGCAACCCACAAGAGTGGTCCACGTAGAGTGGGCCCTAGTGGATGATGGAGAACATTTTTCTTACTAGTGAATATATTTCAACAGTATGTTATTCTGTTTTATTTATATCATAGATGTCATCTACATTATTTGAAGCAACCCCTTAAATCAGCATGTTAAAGACCTAGACGCAGTGATGGGCCCCCTGGAAACCCTGCTTGATCTTACATTGTCCCACACTAATCCTTACATGGTTTCACAGGAAATTAATAAAAGGACTCACCATATGAACTACTAAATTAGTAGCTTAGTGCTTGGCTATTCACAGAAAAGCATTTCTCTTTTTCTCATATTTTCTTATTAATTTAGTAAAATGATTCTATTTTTTCTCAATGCTACAGAGAGGTAGATTCTAATGTCCTGTCCACTTTACAAAAAAATAAATAAATAAATAAATAAGCTTTGGAATCTCTTGCCTGGTATTAATATCCATGGAGTTATTTGTACTGCAGACCGTTAGCTGCCCTCTGGAAATGGACGGAGCCCACATCAACAGCTCTCACCCTTCTCTCCCTCCTGAGGCAGAGGGAAGCCCCCCCCCCCCCAGCAAAGCCACGAAAATTTTCTTTCCCAGGAACTTGAATGTAGGATTAAATGACATGCAGCGGCAGTTGTAATATGTAGTTGCAGAAGGCAAGAGGCAGCCATCTCTTGATAGCAGCATGAGCTAATGTGAACTAGAGACTGGTTAGGCAGTCAGGATTGAGGTACCACAAGACACCCTTTTACTTTAATCTTGCTTGAGGTTGGTTACAGTTAGTGGAAATCAGAGTTCCAGAAAGTGATAGGCCCAGAGTTCAAGGTTAAACAGCCAAAGCCAGCCCTACCCTGACTAAGATCCCACCTAAAGCGCCTCCTACCACCTGGAGAAGGGCATTCACCAATGCTGTCACCAAGCCTGTGAGCTGTCTTAATGATGGGGGATGGTGAGAACAGAGAGGATGCAGCCCCAGGGATTCTGGGGGCAGGTGTGCTGTGCGAATTCAGCTTCTCTGTAAACACTTCACAAATGTGGGTGGAGCTGGGAAGGACACCTCCATTTCACATAAACAGCAGCACTAGGCTGGGCTGCATCACCTCTCTGTAATCGAGGGCTTCTGAAGAGGTGTTTGTTGGTGTTTATTAAAAATTACCTACAACACATCCCTGGGAATTGCAGGCAGCTTGCTGGGGATGGGCAGGTGTAAAGGAGAAACCTAGAAGGAAGAAAGGCGGTGTAAGACTCAGAGACTCACTAGTGGGAACCCAAAAAGTAAAGCAGCCGCTGTGTGCTTTCTGCCCAGTCCCACTGGTTACTCAGATCCTGCTCTGCATCCCTCTGGGCTCCCCAGGCTTTGTGATATGGGTGGAAAGATTTCCAATAAGAAGCAAGGAGCATAGTATATTGATAGAAGACAGTTTATTACAGAATATATGAGCCACAGTCAAGGAGTGACAATGGGCAGTAGCTAAGGGAATCACCACAGGGGAACCACTCTCACAGGTGACAGTGGACATCGCCAGGGGGAAATACTTCCACCAGGTAAGAGGAGACAATATCCAGAGAGACTGTTTTGCCAACATGTATTTCTTAACTTTGCGGAAACAGACTGTTTCTTCCTGGGTGGTGCTATCATGTCTCAATGACTGAGAAGCCCGTTTAGATTAACCCTAAGGGGCGGACAGACAATGGTATGTTCTTGCTCTTTGTCCCATTCCTCCTGCCATGTCAGAAGGTTCTAGTGAATGACCTTCAGGGCTGTTCAAGATGTCTATCTCCTCTCAGAGTTTTACTTTTTAATCTACATCTCTGGGGTCTCTCAGTTCACTGGAGTATGAATGCAGTAGTCCATGGAGGTCAGAAGAGGGTGTCAGATTCCCTGGGGATGGAGCCATAGGCAGATGTGAGCTGCCTGGTACACTCTGGAAAAGCAGCAAGTACCCTTAACCCCTGAGTCAGTCAGTCTGAAAGTCTTAAATGGAAAATTCTAGAAACAAACAGTTCTTAATTTTGAATGGTATACCTTCTGAGTACTGTGATAGAATCTCTCTCATGACAGTACTACATTATTACAAGTATTCTATTTTATCATTAATTATAATTATCTCCTGTTTGCTTAATTTATAGTTTTAACTTTACCATATTTATATATAGGAGGAAACAGTATAGGCAGATTTTAGTACTCTCCATGGCTTCAGACACTCAATGGAGTTTGGAATGCATCTCTTTGGATGGAAGAGATTATTGTCATACTAATTCTGTGCCCCTCCTTGTATCCTCCATCTTTTCCCAGGTAACTGGAGTTCCTGCCTCTACCCAATCTCTATTTCTAAACCAGGTTAAACAGCTTGTTTTAACTAATGAAGTATCTATCCCCAAAGGTGAGACCAATGGTTAGACCAAAGGGGTATGTAAGACTTCTTTTGTTCCCTTTTGCCTTTCATTAGTCATGACAGCAGCAAAAGCTAGCCTGCCACAGGAAGTATGAGACATCTAGGTCTGCGCAGGTGCAGCTGAGGTTAGAAGACCTGTCCAAATGAGCCCAGCCCAAATGACCTACAACAGACTTGACTGAGCAAAATGAATGCCTATTGTGTCTAGTGGAGTTCAAGGTTGCCTTTGATGGCAGCTATTACGGTAACAACAAATTCATCTGATAAAGGATACACATTTGTCTAGGTGTTTTACAAGCTTTAGCTAGCCCTTTAAGAAAATCAGATATAAAAACAATATCTCTATACACCTGGCTTCATCATCATTGCTCTGCACTGTGATAGTAATGGAATCCCATGCCTAGCCCACCCACTTCCTTGGAGCCCAGTCGTCTAGTAAAGCTCAGTCTCAAGGAATGCCAAGTGGATAGGCATAGCAAAGATCCCAGGCAGGCGAGGTACATCCATCTCCCAAGCATCTGTGTGAGCATCTAGAGGCTTTGTCTGCTGGAGAGTTCCAGCCCTTTGACAAATGGAGTTCTAGAGGTTTTTCAGATCCAAATAAGCACATTTAGAAACGGAAATCTTCTTAAATGTGTGAGACCTGCATAGGGTAGTAGGCTTTTAATCTTGCCAAGCAACAAGTTAGCTGCAACTCAAGCCCTGCTCTTACCTTTATCCTCACAGGAAGTGCTCCACAATGAAATTTCATGAACTATATCATTTCCAAACTGAGCTAGTAGTGTTATACCATCACCTCTTATCCATAAGCACCAATGGAACAATCAATAAATAGATCTATAAATAACACTTCTCCTTTCACTATACATGTGGGACCCCCCCCCCAATCATGAGGGAGTCAGAACTATCACCTTCCTCTTTGCTAGGTGCATCTTTCTTCAAGATTAGCATGGAAAGGTCTATAATTGCCTGAACTTCCGGAAGAGCCAGGATGGAACAGTCCACTTTCCATTCCACAGGAAGGCTAGCAACTCTGAGGTGGTGGGCAGGCGGGGTAGGTAAATCTAGACATAGAAAGTACTCCCCAGCAAGGATCTGAGCTGCACTGGTCCTAGGTACTTGAAACCTCAGACAGCCCACACATTAATTTTTCTCCCCAGTCTACATTTTTCTGTCTCCCCCTTCTTCCTGTTCTTGAAAGTACTTCCTATTCTTAAGGACTTCCTGTTCTCAAGTGACTGGCAGAGTGCTCCCACCAAGCATTACTAAGAAATTAACGAAAACTGCTTCATCTTGGTCCTCGCCTTTCACATTTGGATTGTAAAGCTCCCAAACCCATGTAAAGGCAAGGCTAAGCCAGAATCGCTTCTCTGAGCTGCAAATAGAAGTAGAAGACTTCTATTCATCAGCTCTATGCTCTGCTGGGTGTGTAGAGCTTTGTCATAATCCCCAGATGGTTACAGCACACACAAAATAATTGAACCTCTGAAGGGATTAACTCAGCCCTAGTTCTGATTAGCAAAGGACAGGGCAGAGCTAGAAATGGTCCTGGATGAGATCTTGGGTCTAGATTAAGGATCTCTCAAGTATTTGCAGGTCTTGAAACTTGAACAATCCAATCACTTAAATATAAGGAAACTGTTACACACACACACACACACACACACACACACACACACACACACACACACACACACACACACAGGAATAAACCTGAGGAAGGCAGCTGCAAGGAAGAGCCACAGGGGTCTTTGAATTTGGAAAGCAGTGCTAGCATCTGGGTTCCAAGACATAAAGTAGCTGGGAGCTGATGCCAATTAAAGAAAAAAAAAAAAGCCACCTTCCCATCCCAGCACTGCCAATGGCTGATTTGACAGCCACACTGAGTATTCAATCATGAAGAACATCTATTTTCTTTCTTCCTTCCCTCGCCTTCATTTTTAGGTCAGAATTATCATCAGACATTTACTTTGTTTAAAAGTGGAAACAGTTCCAGTTTTTTTTTTTCTTTTGTCTAACAAGTAACCTAGAATTAAGCACTTGTAATTGACAGTTTCCCCGCCCCTACTCAGACCCAGTTTGTCTCATTTTAAACCCCTAATTTGTTCCCCTGGAGGCCAGGAGGGATGAAACTCAGGTGACTTTTGGAGCTCAGTTTTCACATCAATATTCTAAGTGGTGCAGGGCTGAATTGGGGGCCGTGTAAGTGCAGGTGTGGGCATGGAGTGGAACAGGGCCACATCACCATGCAAGGTCAGCAGAAGCAGTGCTAAGCTTTCTGGGAGGAGATGGGGTTGGGGCTGACAGCCATCTGTAAGTATGTGCAGATCTTCCTGGAAGTGGAGTAGGGTGGAGAAAGTAGATCTTCCCAGAAATGTCTTCGGAAGAGGCCGAGGGGTCGGTTGATAAACTGTCTAAGGGTGAAGGGGAATACTGGCGCTGTTACGGGTATTTTTAAGAAGTTGGGGGTGGTGTTCTTTGCCTGAGCAGAGGATGGCGAGGCTGAATGCTGCTGCTGCCCCTGCCCCCAGCTGTGCATCCGCCCTTGTTGGACACCTCTCTCATTAGCCGAAGGGATTCCAGCTGTCCAGTCATTTTCAGGCTTGAGGTGCTTTTGTCTGAAATGTGTGATGGCAGCTTGTGAACAGAGCTCATGGAGTCGCCAGAATGGCTACATGCAGAGCTGGGATACACTGGGAAGATTAAGTCTGTGCCACTTGAAAATACACTGTTATTAGAGACAGAATAGCAAATTAAATTTGTACACCAGAGGCCAGACTTCAAGGACCTGGGGGCTTATCTCCTTTCAACAGAAAAAAGTCACCAGGGGGAGTTTCTTGATGATTGTGACACTGAAACTGGTATACTGTTGTAGGATATTTGCACACTATATGAAGATACATTGCTGTGATTGGTTTAATAAAGAGCTGAATGACCAATAGCTAGGCAAGAGGTATAGGCGGGACTTCCAGGCTGGGAGAGAGGAAGTAGAAGATAAATCTAGGCAAGAGGGAGACTCAGAACAAGTTGGACATACAGAATGTAGATTAATAAGAATATGGGTTAATTTAAGTTATAAGAGCTAGTTTAAAAACAAGCCTAAGCTAAAGTCAAGCTTTTGTAATTAATAAGAAGTGTGTCCATGTGGTTATCTGGGAGCTGGCTGGTGAGACAAAGCACACATGACTTATGATGTCATTGCCTTCAACTTTCCCACTCTCTAAGGTGCCCCCTGTGCCCTCAGGGCTGGCAGGAGGGGGCTGGAAGGGCCGGGTGAGGAAGACAGAAGGACTGCTGACGGATACTCAAGTGATGGCACCCAAGGCTGTGATTCAGTCAGCCTGCTCTGTGTACCTGAGCTCAGCCTGAAATCACATCTGAGCAAAAGAGTAGACGACTGGGATGGGATGATGCCACAGGACAGCAGATAGGGAAGGGCTCTGCCAACAGTGTTGGGAGTGGCTCCTTCTCCTCCCCTGTGTCAGCACTGATGGGCAAAAGTTGAGAACCTTCCATCAATGTGAAATGAGTAAGTGATAGCAGGGATCCATTTCATCCTGGAAGTGACTGTCGCCCCACCCCTGGGTAGGAGCTGGATGACAGGTGCAGCTTGGCTCTGCATGAGAGGGCAGGAGCTGGGGTATGTGAGGAAAAGACACCAAAGCAGAGTGTGCATGGGCTGCAACACTTGGTAAGACATCTAGGCCTCATGCTACATGGGTGTCACTATGAACCCCTTTGCCTCAGGGCAAAGGCCATTTTGTGTCATCTCTCTGTACACAGGGTTATGGGAGGACCCATTTCCACCATCTCTCATTATTTTAGTAAGGACCAAGTTCCAGATGGGAACTGGAAGACACTGTGTCCCAACCTCCTTGGGAACCACATGGGAAAGCCATGTGGTTCAGCTCTGCCAGCTGTGGGAGAAAGAGATACATACAATTTCTACCCACATCCTGGATGGGCAGCTGCTCATCTTCTGCGGACCTCTTTCCTCCTTCCTGTGGCCGAGGACAGAGGAAACACAGACCACAGGTATGGTGAGGCTAAACAAAACCCCATCAGGAAAGTGAGGCCAAGATAGAGCAACAGGGAAAAGAGAATCCAGGTCCCCACATGTCCCCAAAGAGCAGAGTCACCTTCCACCCTTGACAATTCTCCCTGCAGACACAAGTGCAGAAGGATATTAACCGGCCATGTTTGGACCGTGTTTGGGTGTCTCTCTGTTACAGCTCCATAACATATATCCTCTTTTATACTAGTGCTCAATATAGCCACCCACTATGATTTCACAGAGGAAAAGTCAATAAATGGCTTTGAAAATGAATGAAGACTTGTCAAAGGAGAGAGGTGAAGGGGGCATTGAGTCAGCTTTATCTAGGGAACTGGTCTTTGTCAAACTCAATGGCACCAAGAAAAGTGGGAAAAAGTGACTTCAGACCTAGTGGAAGCCTGATGAGATGTGGTGGTTGTAGGCAGTGGGATTATGTGTTACATTGAAAATAATTGTCCCGCCTATAGGTTTAATAAAAAGCTGATTGGCCAGAAGCAGATAGGAAGTGGGGGGGGCTACCAGAATAAAAGAACTCTGGGAACATCTCAGAGCAGGGCAGAGCCACCAGAGAGATGCTGCAGAGATGCCACAGACAGACACAGAGGAAAGAAGTTGAAATGCTGCTCTGAGAAAAGGTACCGAACTGCATGGCTGAATGGGTTAGTTTAAGAGTAAAGAGTTAGCTAGCAATATGTCTGAGCCCTAGGTCAATCAACATAAAAATAATGCAAGTGTCTGTGGTCTGTGTGAGTATTTGGGCCTAAGTGGAAGTGGGGCTGAGAGCAGGTCCAAACCTCTGGACCAGGCCGGAAAGTCTGGGCCACAAACCTAATAAAACAGGGAACCCCCTGGGGATGTCTATTAGTTCTTCTTTGGCATTTTTGTCTGTCTTAATTTGGATGCAGAGGAAAATTCAGCAAAGTTATTAATTATTAGTCAGATATTAGTCAAATCTTGGCCATATGGGAGAATTGAGCTTTCTGGATAGGCACCAAGGATAACAATTAGATTCTTTGCAAGGCTAGCTATACAAAGCAGGCTACATTCCTGAACTCCTTGTTGTAGGTTAGAGCATGGTGTCCTTGACAGGTCACTGCAGGCCATGGGTCAGAGGTATTTTTATGTATGTGATCTTGTCCAGTTGTGTAGTAAATTCATGTCCTTCACAGGGGAGCACAGCAGTGATGGGGTGTGTTTGAAGGTAATTGTGCCAGCACAGAACAGTGGAAGAGAATGGGTTCCAGGCAGCCTGGTGGAGACAGAAAATGCACAGCGGCAGAATAGAGGCCACCAGGGACCAAGAGCAGGAGGACACGACTTCAGTGATGCTCACTGCTAAAGACCAGGACTTTTCCTGATCTTTGCCTGAAAGAAAGTGAATAGTGGGTAAGAGCCCTCCATCCCACAGGGTGTGAGGAGACAGTATTCCAGACACCTTCTCTAGAAGCCCAGCAAGCCACAAAGCATTTGACAGGGCAGCAGTCAGTAAAAAGGCTTACTTTCTTAGTGTGAAGCTGCTCATGAACAGGACCAAGCACAGAGGAGACTGCTGATTGTTCACAGATGCCTGAGCAGTACCCAGCTGGCAGGCCCTTGTTCCCTTTTAAATCTGGCTTCCATTTCAGTGGCGTGTGGGACCAGAGACCCTCCATGGAGGCACAAAGCCGAGGGCAGGCCCTGGGCTGCCTTCCTGGTTGGGTGACACCTCTCCTGGTCATTAGTGGCAGACACTCCAGTTCCTGTGCCTTAGTTTCCAAGAACATTGAATGTCCATCTCAGCTGGAGACAAGGGCTTCCTTATGCTTTGCTCTCTCAGTATTCCTCATCCCCAGCCCACAGGCCCTTCATTCCAAGGCTGCCCTCAGGCCCCAAGATATAACTAGTCTTTCTCTGTCCCAACAGCTCCCAAATACTGACATAAACACTTCTTATTATGAAAATTGGCCTTTATCCTAGGCTTGTGCCAACTAGCTCTTACAGCTAAATTACCCCATTTTTTTAAACCTGTGTTCTGTCACATGGCATTACCTCTCTTTAATCTTGTACCCTGTCTCCTCTTCATGTCTGGCTGGCGACTCCTCCTTCCTTCTTCCCAGCATCCTCTCTGTCTCCAGAAGTCCCACCTGTACCTCCTGCCTAGTTACTGGCCATTTAGCTCTCTGTTAAACCAGTCGCAGAAATATATCTTCACACAGCGTGAAAACATCCCACAACACCTTCAGGCAATCTCCACAGAATCTGAGCTTTTTATCCAGGGAAGGCCCAAGAAAGGAGCTGACAGCAAGCTCTTGAATTTCCCAAATGTAATATTTCCAAAAGGGAATGCTTGATTCTTTCCCCAAAACCTGCCATCTTCCCTCAGCCCTTCACATTTCTGCTGCATGCATCACCATTCACTCAAGAGAATCAGGTCACAAGAGGGCCTTGGATCCTCTGGGATAGGAGTCACAGACAGTTCTGAACCTGGTGGCTGCTGGGAATCAAACTTGGGCCCTCTGGAAGAGTAGCCAGTGATCTTCAGCCCTGAGCTATTCTTCAAACCCCAAAGCTATCTTTAAAAAAATTAAAACTCATGTCTTTTCTTTCAAATAAAAAAAAAGTTTTGTGTGTTTCAGGGTTATGCATCAGGGGTATGTATGGTCATGTGTAGAGATCAGGGAAGAATTTCCAGAAGTTGGTTTTCTCTTAGCCTACAACCCAGACTGTCAAGTTGGGTGGCAGGTCCATCACCAGCTGAGCTGGGTCTCTAGCTGAAACAGACCATCTTAGCCGTGAGAGGGCAGGAGCTGGAGGATGTTCTGAGGGTAGCTGCTCTCGGTGCTGAGCTACATTATAACTTAGTGCTGCTGCTGGCCTCTGTTCCAGATAATATTAAGGCTTCGGACTCATAAGAGGTCAGATGAGAACCTTTCTAATAAAAAAAATTAAAATTAAAAAAAAAACCCCAGAACTTTTTCTTTCCATGCCGATCACATATTCTCTGAATCAGATACTATGACACATTGCCCTTTAAGTGTGTGGGAGATTATGGATGAGGGGTGGTTAGGTTGGAATCAATGCTGGCACTGAGTCAGCATTGATTATCAGACCAGATAAGAGTGTCACCTCTCACACAGTGTAGTGCATTCCATAACACGGTGGCTTAGGTTCACTGCTCTTGGGATTTCAGCTTTGATAATCCAGACATGATATTCCCAGCATCCTACACTTCTCTCCTGGCTCCCTGCTTTTTCCTGTAGGAGAGAAAGTACAGGAAAGAGGTGGATCCTTGCAGTGGGGATGCAGCACACAGGTGTTTAGGAATCTGGATGGAGGGGATTCTCTCATTTCCACGGCCTTTCAGTGAATGCCAGCAGTCCTAGTCTGTGGTTGGGAGGGATAAGTCAGAGGGTTGAAGCCCATTCTTTCCATCACTGTTAGTATTTTTTTTCTTCAAATGAGAGAAGTGCAATCTTATTTTCAAGAATACTTAAAGTCATGATTGCATTTCAATGAGCAAGTTCCCCAGCCATGTTTCGGATGTTATTTTTCTGACCCACTTAAAACAAATGGGCTTTATAGCGCTCCTTCTAGCCTCTAGCACATGGAAAACACATCATCCTCATGCTACAGACCAATGAGCTCTCGTCTGTGCCCAGCTCCCGCCACCTTGCCCCCCTCACTCCCGTGCACCCAGCTTTGGCCAGTTCACAGGGCATTCCGCTGAGACATCTGCTCCCCTTACTAGCTCGCAAAGCATTGGCACACTGGTTTCCTTTGCTGCTTGGGCCATTTTCAAAGGGCAAACCTTCTAAATAGTCCTGCAGAAATGACCAAAAAGAGAGAAAACAGGAAATTAAATGAATTACTAGGAAAGTCTGCATATGAATTTTATTTTTCCAGCTAATGAAGATAGCACACCCGGAATGCTTCACAACACTATAAACTAAAAGAACAACACAGTAGCAGCTATAATTGATTTAGCATCAGAATTCATATTACAAATGTTCTCTTTTGCTCCTAGTGCTTGGTGGAAAAGGACATTTCTCTTGAAAAAGAAAAAAAGAAACCAAGAATTTGCATGTGTTTCTGTCACTGGAGCTGGCTTTGAAAAAATTTCTTGTACCCTTGATAAATAGATCATGTGTCTTTAATTTTTAGAATAAAATGTACAAAATACCGAGAACAAATGGAAATATATTTTGATTAAATCATATTGATCCAAATGCTGCTGTTCAGCCAAACCCAGTTCCCCCCCTGAAAGCTCCAAGCACAAAAACAAAATAAGGAACCAAACAACCAATGAAACCAAAACAAATCCCCACGGCAGGCCTCAGCTGGGGGAGCTTGGTTGTGACAAATGTCAGGCCCTAGGAGTAGGGAACACATAAAGCCAGCATCCTAGGGTAACTGGCAGGTAATCGATAATTCTGAGACCTCCTCAGATGTCCAGAGTGGCTAAGGATAACTGCCACACTGCCAATAAGATGACCAGCCACCATCCAGACCCTGAGTCTCTGCTCCTGCCCCAAGGGGAGGCTTTTTCCTAATCACAGAAACCACACTAACCACCCCATGCTTTTTTAAAAGTTTAACTTTTTAGTTTGTATGTGTGAGTGTGTGTGCATATGTGTGTGAGTGTGTATGTGTGTGAGAGTGTGTGTGTATATGAGTGAGTGTGTGTGAGTGTGTATGTATGTGTGTGTGAGTGTGAGTGTGTGTGTTGTGCCCAGGGAGGCCAGAAAAGACCATCAGTTGTAAGTCACTTGATGTGGGTGCTGGGAGCTGAACCCCAGTCCACTTAGCTGCTGAGTCATCTCTCCAGGCCCATCACCACACTTTTAGGGCAAAGCCCACTGCCATAGTTCATGTGGTTAGTCATTATTATCACCCTGACTGGGCACACTTCTGGGTGTGTCTTTGAGGATGTTCTCCGGGATGTGGGCAGCAGCATCCTATTAGCTGGGCTCACAGACTCACTATAAAGGAAAAAGTGAGCTGAGCACCAGCCTTCATCTCTGTTCCCGGCTGTGGATGCAACATAGCAATGTCTGCCAGGCTCCCTCACCAAGATAAACTGGATGAAGCTGGGTGCCAAAGCAAGCCCTTCCTTCCTTCCTTCCTTCCTTTCTTCCTTCCTCCCTCCCTCCCTCCCTCCCTCCCTCCCTTCCTTCCTTTCTTCCTTCCATTGCTTTATCAGGTATTTCATCACAGCAACATAAAAAGTAATAAATAAACCTACTTACTACTCTATGCTCCAAGTGGGAAGAACCCAGCTCCAGCCAGCCCGAGCAGGTTCTCTCAGGCTCCAGGAACACAAAAGCAGGTATGAGCTGGATTTGGCTGTTACTTCCCATGTTCACCAGGGAAACTTCTTGAACAAGTGATCTCCAGTCCCGGAGCACCCATTGCAAGAAGCTGAATCAGTGTCACGTTGGCATGGCCAGCCAAGATGACACGCCACCTGCTTCAGCACAGGCCACCTGGAAAAGACGTTAACTTGGTTTGCCAACTCTGGTCACCAGATCCTTGACTGTAGTTTTTGTTTGAGTTTTTCAGCCAAAGATTTTTTTCCGACATGTAGATTAAAAAACAAAAAAAACCTGAGGACATAGTAATCAAACGTATTTAGATGGACTGTGCCTTCCATTTGAAAAGAGAACTGTGTAGTTTTTCTAAATCATTAAGCTAGGCCACAAGGTGGATATGATGTAGCAATAGCAATGAAAACTGTTGACTTATAAAGATGCACCTATGTATTACCAAGTGGAGCAAGCAGTGATAAGTGTTGATTTCCTTCTTACAAAAGAAAATTGCTCAGGTCCTGTTGATCAGTTTCTGTTTCAAGCTACCGTTCCTGTGTGTGGCATCTCCCTCACTGTTATCTTACGGTTCCTTCTCTGCCCTGTGATCTTGGTTGAGTGTCCAGCAATGATCAGACCACTGTGAGATCAGCCTGCAGACATCCAGTCTCTTTCCATTCCTCTACACAGACAATTGCTGATTTGCCTGTGTCTCAGTTCCATCTTGGAGGCTTAATCCACAGAAACCAAACTACTTATCCCAACCCAGACTGCTTTGGGTCCACTCATCCTGCAGCCCTCCCACACAGAAGCAGAGCTGCACAAACATTCCATGGACAGGCACACTTTCTATGTGGCCCATGAAGACATGGTCTCTTGCATCCCCAGAATTAGTCTTGTCTCTGCCTAGGAGAGACAGTGCCAGGTCCTCCCTTCCCTCCTGAGCTCATCTGAGGTTGCCACCATGCTGGACCCTCTCTAGGGACTGAGGACACTAACAGATCCTTTCTGAGAAACTGCTGTTTCCTATTTTTTTAACCTCTTTAGTTGCACAATTTTATTTTTATAATAACACAATATTTTCACTGATTCTTTGAGAAGTTCACATCATGTGCTTCAATCTCACTTCTCAGTCTGTCTATAATATCTACCTTCCACCTTGTAGCCTTCCCTCCCAAAACAAAATTTTTTTAAAAAGAAAAATAATAAAAGAGAGAAAGCAAGAGAAAGAAAAACCCCTTCCATTCCCATCTCCCCCCTTTCCCATCACATACTCACTTCTCTCAGTGGCAATGGGAGCCCAAATGTGTCACACAGTTAACCCTTGGCTCAAACAGCTTTATTTCCTTTTTAAATTTTATATAATTTAAATTATCAAATATATTTAAATTATATACACATAATATGTACAAGTGCTCTGTCTGCATGTATGCTTGCATGCCAGAAGGTACCAGATCTCATTACAGATGGTTGTGAATCACCATGTGGTTGCTGGGAATTGAACTCACGACCTCTAGAAGAGCAATCGGCGCTCTTAACCTCCGAGTCATCTCTCCAGCCCCAGCTTTTACTGTCAAACATTCATTGCACTGAGTTGTTAGTCTTGTTCAAGGCCTCTGGCTTCTGGTATAATATCAGTACTAGACCCTCACTCAACATGGATGTCCTATTATTGTCTGAAGTCATGGAGATCCTGTGGCTGTGGCTCTCAGGTCCCATCTCTTCTCACACTCCGTAGGTCAGATGGGGTAGATAGTGGAATGGGCTGATTAAGGCCTTGGATATGGGCCTGGATGTAACTAAGTCAGTCCGGGAAGACCACCCCCCTCAGGTGAGGGTCAGAGCCAGCTCTCTCTCTTCCATGCTGTTGGGGCCAGCTCTCCTACCCAGATGGTGAAGGGTGCTGCCCGCTCTTCCAAATTCAGGGCCTGCTCTACCATTGCACAGCCACTGAGGGGAGGGGTTCCCAGAGCTGTGCAGTGTCTCAGGGCTAGTTCTCCCAAGGGGGTCAGTTCTCTGATGCCCAGGCCATACTTTCGTATCTAAGTTTTATGAAAAAAACTATAAAACTTTCTACCTGAATCTTTCTGTCTTAGAGCTTAGAATCTTTACTATAGATGAATCTTCTTCTCATCTTTTCCTGCTTTTTGACTGACAGAAGCAGAATTTCAAGCTGAGAATCAAAACAATGTCTCAGGAGCAGAAGCATCCTGGAATGAGGGTCTGAACAGGTTGGTGAGCACTAGAGTGCCTGAAAACACAACTGAGTGGCTGGATTTTCTGAATGGTGAATATAGACCCTCCCAGCCCTTCCCTCTAAGCCAGAATCATGGAGCCCAGACCTTTACCCTCTGGATAGAGTTAGGAAGAAAATGTTGGCTTAAAGGAAAGAGCTTCTCCTGTTAACGGTCTGCCCTGTCCCCTGCAGTGAAGCATAGGTTGTCAGGCTTCCATATCCACAGCTTCTAGACAACCTTTGTATCTTCAATTTTTAATCATGATCTGTTCATTAAAGCACTACACGTTTGAAGGAGCCTCTTAAGTTTAAAGGTAGAGGAAGAAAGCATCCTGAAAGAAATGGAGAGATTTTTATGTAGAAAATATGAGCTAAAATATTAATAATATGATCAGAGAGCTAAGAAGGTGCTCAACAACAATGTGTGTGTCCATTCTGCCTCGCTCCAGAGGACAACCAGAGGCAGAGAGGCCCAGGAAACTGAAAAGCTGGTGGCAAAGTGAAGAGGTGACATCAGGGGGTAGAAGATAAAATCAAATTCTGGTCTCTATGAAGAAAAAAGCATCTCTCACACATAAACACATACACACACACACACAACACCTCACACACATATATCAAATACACATATCTCACACACCTCACACACACACATGTCGTACACATATCACACACACATCGCATACCACATGCACACAAACAGGTCATATACACAAACATCACATACATATCACACACACATCGCATATATCACACACAAATCACACACACACGACACACACATACAAACACATTGGACACACATATAAACACAACACACACATACACACCAGAGAGAGAGAGAGAGAGCAGACAGAAATAGAATATTTAAAGAATTAGTTTAGAAAGAATATTGCCAAATTCCTTTTATGAGGCCACAATTACCCTAATACCCAAGCCATTCAAAGACACAACAAAGAAAGAGAATTAAAGACCAATTTCCCTCATGAATATTGATGCTAAAATTCTCAACAAAATTTTGGCAAACTGTATACAACAATGTATAAAAGATATCATCCACCACGAACAAGCAGGCTTCATCCCAGAAATGCAGTGTTGGTTTAACATACGAAAAACCATGAACGTTATCCATCATTTAAACAAACTAAAGGAACAAAACCACATGATCATATCCTTAGATGCTGAAAAAGACTTTGACAAAATCCAACACTCCTTTATGATAAAAGCTCTGGAGGAAACAGGAATACAGGGAAAATATCTCAATATAATAAAGGCGATCTAGAAGAAGCCGACAGCCACCATCAAACTTAATGGAGAAAAACTCAAAGCAATTCCACTAAAATCAGGAACTAAACAAGGTTGTCCTCTCTCCCCTTATCTATTCAATATAGTTCTTGAAGTTTTAGCTAAAGCAATAAGAGAACAGCAGGAGATTAAGGGGATACAAATTGGAAAAGAAGAAGTGAAACTATCTCTATTTGCAGATGATATGATTGTATACATAAGTGACCCACAAAATTCTTCCAAGGAACTTCTACAGCTGATAAACACCTTCAGCAATGTAGCAGGATACAAGATTAACTCAAAGAAATCAGTAGACCTCCTATACACTAAAGATAAAAGGGCTGAAAAAGAAATAAGAGAGGCATCACCCTTTATAATAGCTGCAAGTAGCATTAAATACCTTGGAGTAACTATAACCAAAGAAGTAACAGATCTATTTGACAAAAACTTTAAATCACTGAAGAAAGAAATTAAAGAGGATATCAGAAAATGGAAAGCTCTCCCATGTTCCTGGATAGGTAGGATCAACATAGTAAAAATGGCAATTCTACCAAAGGCAATCTACAGATTCAATGCACTGCCCATCAAAATCCCAACACAATATTTTATGGCCCTGGAAAGAACAATACTCAATTTCATTTGGAATAATAGGAAAACTAGAACTGCCAAAACAATTTTGCTCAACAAAAGAACCTCAGGAGGCATCACCATCCCTGACTTCAAGTTATACTATAGAGCTACAGTAATAAAAATGGCCTGGTACTGGCATAAAAACAGACTTGTGGATCAATGGAACAGAATTGAGGATCCAGACATTAACCCAAAAACCTATGAACACCTGATCTTCGACAAAGAGGCCCAAAATATTCAATGGAAAAAAGATAGTATCTTTAACAAATGGTGTTGGCATAGCTGGTTGGTAGTGTGTAGAAAAATGCAAATCGATCCAAACCTGTCACTTTGCACAAAACTCAAATCCAAGTGGATCAAAGACCTCAACATAAACCCAACCACTTTGAACTTGATAGAAAAGAAAGTGGGAAATACACTTCTATGAATTACCACAGGCGACCACTTCCTAAATATAACACCAGTGGTATAGACACTAAGATCAACAATCAATAAGTGGGATCTCCTGAAGTTGAGAAGCTTCTGTAAAGCCAAGGACACTGTCAATAGGACAGCCTACAGAATGGGAAAAGATTTTCACCAACCCTACAAGTGATAGAGGATTGATCTCTAAGATATATAAAGAACTCAAGAATCTAACCCTAACCCTAACTCTAACCCTAACCCAAAACCTTGAATAACCCAATAAAAAAATGAGGTTCAGAACTAAAAAGGGAATTCTCAGCAGAAGAATTACGAATGGCTGAAAGGCACTTGAAAAAGTGCTCATAATCTTTAGCCATCAGAGAACTGCAAATCAAAACAACTTTGAGATACCACCTAACACCTGTCAGATTGGCTAAGATAAAAGACACAGAGGACAGCCTATGCTGGAGAGGGTACGGAGCAAGGGGAACACTCCTCTATTGTTGGTGGGAGTGTAAGCTTGTTCAGCCACTCTGGAATGCAGTATGGGGGTTTCTCAGAAAATTGAGAATCAATCTCCCCAAGGACCCAGCAATACCACTTCGGGGTGTATACCCTAAAGAGGCACATTCACACTCCAAAGGTATTAGCTCAACTATGTTCATAGCAGCATTATTTGTAATAACAAGAACCTGGAAACGCCCTAGATGCCCCTCAACTAAAAAAATGGATTAACAAAATGTGGTACATCTACACAACGGAGTACTACTCAGCAGTAATAAAAAATGATATCCTAAAATTTGCAGGAAAGTGGATGGATTTGGAGAATATCCTCCTGAGCGAGGTATCAGAAACCCAGAAAGATAAGCAGGGGATTTACTCACTCATTAGTGGACTCTAAACAACAAAACAAAACAAACAAGAAAAAAAACAAAACAAACAAAAAAACCAAAGCATGCCCAAGTTGCAAACCACAACCACTGAACAGCTTGGGATCAGAAATACCTTGGACTGACCCCTTGGATTCCACTCTCCCTAGAGGAACACCTGACTCAGTCCTCATGCTGGGGGGAGATAAGTGGATTTGCCAGGAGTGGAGGCTGAACTAAGCAATATTGGGACCTTGGGACCGCCTACCTATGGGGGGTGGGATGGGGAGATGTAGAGAAGAAAGAATGACCTGATGTGGTGGGACGGGGAAGGGACCTTGATTAAGGATATACAGGGATAGAAAATGTGACTTCTTCATTCATAATAAAAAAAGAAAATAAAATTTTTAAAATCTGTGAAAAAAAATGAATTAGTTTACACAGTTCACAAACTGTGTGAGTGAAGGAAGGAAGGAAGGCAGAAGGAGGAGAGGGAGAAAATGGTCAGTGAAATAATTCAAGAAAATTTCCCAAGCTGAAGCACAGGATTTCACACATTAGGAAAAAACTCTGGAATCCAGACAATGGTAAGACTTTTAAAATTCAGCACCTAGGAGCTTGCATAGATCCTTAGTACTCTTCAAATGTGAGGACAGACTCCAAACATTTTAAAATGTGACATCTCAATGGTTCCACCTTCTGTGTATCTCCCCCTGTCCCTGCCCAAGAACCTACTAGAAGGTGGACCTTACTCCAATCTAAGAAAAGACTTGTGTAAAGGAAAATGGAAAGCAACATAGGAGAGAAACAAGGGACTCTCCAGGGAAGCAGAAAAGCAAGCAGCCATATCATCTGCACAGGAGAGACCACCAGCTCCTAACAGAGCAGGGTGATGGGGCAGGGAGATATGTGAATGATGAGAGTTATCACAATACATGACATATGGGTATGAAATTGTCAATGAACAAATTTACAATAAAAGCCCCCTAAGATTTACACTTTTTATTAAGAATTTTAGTTTTAGCTTGCACATTGTAATCTTTGATTCATTATGAATTAGTTTGTGTATTTGATGTGAGAATTGCCCTAGTTAGCTCTGGCTGATATAATAAAATGCCACAGGCTAGGTGAGCCAGTTAATTATAGACATTTATTTCTCATAGTTGTGGAGGCAGAAAATTCAAGAACAAGGTGTTGGCAGACTCATTTCTCAATGAAGTTCCTCTGCTGGCTTACAGTCACTGTCTTACTCTGTACTACACAAGCTCTTCTTTATACTTCCGGAAAAAGGAGTGTGTATGTGGGGGGGGGGGGGTACCAAGGAGAAGAGGGGGGGGGAGAGGGGGAGAGGAGAGGAGGACCAGAGATAGGTCTGATCCCGGTCCTCATCTTATAAAGACAATAGTTTCATCGGTGGGTCCTGCCTCACAACCTCATCTAAACCCAACTATCTATCCAAAGCTTCCTAGTTGTACTGCATTGACAGTTGAAACTTCAGCACAGGAACGGGGCACATGGCTCAGTCTAAAGCAGTAATGTCCCAACTAATTCCTTTGCGCTGTCCCAGTGCCCCGTGTGGAGAACACTGTTCTTCCCAACACTGAATGGCTCTGATGTTCGTCTCAGTCCATTGTCACAAAACCTCCTCCAGAACTGACATAGTTAAGGTTATTTAAACAGAAACTATTGTTTTCCTCATAGGTCTGGAGGGTGGACAGTACAAAACAAAGGTGTCATCAGGCTTGGTCTTTGTCAAGTGTGTGTCCTCTGCTTCCAAGGTGACCTCTTCTTCCCTTCTCTAGGTGAGAGAAACACCATCTTCACACAGGAAAATGGACAGGAAAGGTATACTGTTGGGAGGACCATGCATTCCCAACAGAGCAGCCCATTCCATCTGGCCACCTTCTAAAGACGCTGCATCTCTTAACACAATTGAGTTGGCTCTCAGATTCCATTAGTTTGTAAATTTGAAGAGAAACATTTGGAGCATAGCAATACCTTTGTCAAAAACAAACTGTCCAAAAAAAAAAAGTTCCTTTTTTTTTCTTTTTTTCCTTCTTTTTCTGTACCTGCAATTTTATTCCATGGTCTGTATACCTGCCCAAATGTATCATGGTTATACACATGTTACATTTTGATCATTGTTGTTTTGTGAGAAGTTTTGGTATCAGAAATTGTATAATCTCTAATTCTGTTCTTTTTGATAATATTTTGCTTATTCTTGGTCCCATGTATTTCTATATAAATTTCAACTTATCAACTTTTGAGGGAGAATGATACCTGAGATATTTACAGTAATTGTATTAAATCTGTTGACCATTTCTTTGCCACTTAATACAATTAAGTCTGCCAATCCATGAGTATATGTTGTCTTCCATCTGTTTGGGAGTTATATTTTTTCCAATGCCAGTCTCATATTCTTTTTGTTATCTTTATTTCCAAGTGATTTATTATTTCTGTTACAGTTATAATGAGATTGTTTTTCTAACTTTGGTTTTATAGTGTTCAATGCTAGTTCACAGAAATGCAAAAAAATACAATAAATATAAAAATACTTTATATACTGTTCTTTTACCATTATTTATTATTTCTATAAGTTTTATGTATATTTTGGGGAATTTTCTTTATAGAAATAAAAATCTTGTCATCTGAATATAAGAACCTTGTTTATTCTTAGCTTACATTAGTTACACACACACACACACACACACACACACACACACACACACACACTGTCAGTCTTGGTTCTGTGAACAACCATCCTAACAGACCCAATTCAGTGACTGCTCAAAATGGCACAGTGTTTGCGTCAAACCTGTGAGGTCTCTTCTATATCCTTTAAATCATCTCTTGACAGCTTATGCCACTTAATATAACATAAATGCTATGGGAACAGCTATTGTAGTAGATTATTTATGGAATCATAGAAAGGTAGAAATATCTGTATGTGCTCAGTATGGATGAAGGCTGTTTTTCCTCCTGAATATTTTTGAACCATGGTTGGTTGGATGACAGATGAAGAGGCCACAGACGGGAAGGCAGCTACACTTGTAACCTACCATAAAAAGGCACACTAGGAGTCTGAGGCTAACCTCAAGTACCTCTTTTTATGAGGATATGGTGAGGTTCTCTGGTGTGTGGTTAGGGACAGAGCAATTCTGTAGTTCAGTCTTTCATCATCTTCTGTCACTCACTGAGCCCTTGCCTTGTAATTCTGAGTGCTTCATTTTTGGTTTGGTTTTTTGTTGGTGGTGGTTGTGGTTTTTTGTTTTGTTTTGTTTTTCCACCATGCTAAAAGGAGTTGAAATGAGTGACTTTTTAAATGCTTTTTAATTTATTTATTTTAATTTTATATGCATGTGGAAGTGCCAAAATGCATGCATGCATGTATGTATGTATGTATGTATGTATGTGTGTGTATATATATGTATGTGTATATATGTGTGTATGTGTATAGGTGTGTGTATGTGTATATGTATGTATGTATATATGTATGTGTATATATGTGTGTATGTTTATATGTGTGTATGTATGTATATATGTATGTATGTATATATATATGTGTGTGTGTGTGTGTATGTATATATGTATGTATTGCATCACTTGTGTGCTTTGTGCCTGAGGAGGCCAAAAGTAGGGGTTGGATCTCCTAGAAAAACAGTTGTGAACAACCATATAGGTGTTGAGGACCAAGCTCAGGTCCCCTGTAAGAGTCCTCCTCTCTACCCCCTAAATAACAGATTGTTATACCAAATCCCTTATAATAATTAAAGAGAGCTTTCTCTTCCTTGCTTGGACTTTGTAAGGATTCAGATTTATATTTTTAAACTCAAAATGAAATCTGCTTTTATTCTGCTTGTGAAGCCAGTCTATAGTCACCATAAAAATGTCAAATATGAGGAACAAAATCACAGAATCTTTTTCATAAGTGAAACAACTTGCCAGAATCTGTCCAGATTTTCTTTTCTGTGAATACATGTGCATCCAAACAGGAAGCCAGACGCAAACATGCATAAAGTTGAGAATATGTTGTAAAAGGTGGTTTGTTGCTTTTTTTATTAACCAATGTCCTACCACTACAAATAATGTGGAGCTATGTCTGAAGGTTTGCTTTGGCTTTGTAAGGCAGAATCTTCCTGTGTGGCTCAGTCTGGTTTGGAACATAACTCATAGCCCAGTCTGATTAGGCTCCAATTTGAAATCTCTCAGCCTCTACTTTTCTAACACTGGGATTACAGGCACATGCCTCACATTTGACTTCCATTTTTATTTTTTAATGGTTTATATTTTAACTTAATTTTTTAATAATAGTTATGTACAGGAAGAATTGATCACTCCCAGTTACAACAGTTACTAATAGATATTATATCCAGAGTCTTGTGTTAAACTTCAACTCTTCCCCCTCCAACACTTTACAGAACCCTAGAGATGTAATTACTAAACCAAAATAAACACCCATATAATACATTGATATTAATGCAAAGTTCCTCTTAAAGGTACCAGCTCACGTTTGTAACAGTAAAGTACTTGCTACCCAGCACTGGGCATTATCAATCATCTGAACTTAGGCTGATATTTTAGGCAAATAATGGTGTCTTGTTGTTTTTAATTAAATTTTTTGAGCTTTGGGAATCAATCATAAACATATCTCTCTATGTGTATTGGTCATGTGTTAGCTATTTTTATTTTGCCTATTATTTTGCTGAATCACTTTTTTAAAAACTGTTAATCCACTCATTAATTTATTTAAATTTTCAGTACTTTAAAGATACTTATCCTCTTCGTGTATAATACACAGAGTCCAGTTTGTCTATAACAACTTAACAACAACTTCTTTTGTTTCTCCTCCTCCTCCTTCTCCTCCTTCTCCTTTATCTCTTCTATTGAGAGGCTGCTCAGTGATGAGGAAGAAGATTACAGAACAAAGAACAACTTCCAGTTCCATCACTATCTGAAAAGCTTGCATCCTCACTGTGTACAGAAACATCAGCCTTGTGGTGCTCCTTCATAGAGTAACATCAAGACATATTCTGCCCTACCGTGTGGAGCTCTGCCATCAGTCTGCCTTTGCCTGAGCCAAAGGCATAAGCTCATTCTTTCCAGTCTTCTGACTAGGCCTTTGCAGACATCAGATTCTTCCTAAGATCATGAAGATCCAGATCCAGAAAGAACTCTTACACGTGGAGTCCCGATTCCCACCAGCTCCTGAGCTGCTTCCCTCATATGATTCCTTTTGTTCTTTTTTAAGTGGATCAACTTTCCATGTTCTTTCTGTCATACCACTATACCAAGGAAAAAGAAGCCACTTTGCTCCTTCTATAAATAATTCTCCCTTAGAACTAAAACATTAATAATCCTGGTTATGTCTCTGCAGAAAAGTTATGAAATTCACATACAGTTTGAAAACTAATCAGTTATAATTTCACTACTTAGAGATAATTTCTGTTGATGATGTTTTCTGTTGAAATTTTCAGACCTTCTTAGTGCCTGTATTTTTAGGTATTTGTAAACATTTATGTCACAATATATAGGTTTTCTAAAATAAAATGGCTCATGCTGTGATATTATTGTGAAACGTGAAATGTCGGTATTTGAAGATGAACGCCTGTTGTCTTTGTCCGTGGTTAACAATACTAGTTGTCCCAAGCATCCTTGAGTCATATCCTCAGCTTCAGAAACGTCTGTGTTTTGTTCCACTGTCTTCTGTAAATAAATGTCTCTGTGGAGAATTTGGAGGCCATCCTGGCCTTTCTTTTGGTGACTTCTTTTTTTCTGGGTGGATGTTTAAAGAATCCTTCCATGTTAAGTAACTCAGTCAGGCAAAATATCAGGATTTGTCGCTTGTTGTGTGTTTTCCAAGCTATAGACATAGCACTTTAGCAGGCATTTGTCTGTCACTTAATAGCATATTTCTGCCCACCCTCTAGATAATCCTAATTGTGTCCTCGGTTTCCCATTAGTTGGACTGTCTAATTCAGCAGAACTGGTGTTGTGTGTTGTGTTATCTACCGTTTGTATCCACCATATGTCTGCCTATTTTTAAATTGGTGGCTATTGCTTAGATGCCTTAGGGTTTTCCTGACATTTTCTCAGTATTGATCATGGGTACTATCTGTCCTAGAACTGATGAAGGGCTGTACTCGACCTTTCTGCAATTTATTTCGGGGGTCTTCATTTTTATGATAACTAAAAAACCTTTTTGTAAGGAGATGATTTTGTTGTTGTTGTGGCTACTTTGACTTTACTTAACCATCTGTATGTGGGTAGATAGATGGAACTTAATCATTTGGAATGTATGTGTAATAATTTTACTTAAAACACATAATTGGTGGATATATAAGTAATTTATTTATAACTACTTAATTGTGAAGATCTTGGTGGCACATCTCTGTGACCCCACCAGCACTTGTGAGGCAGAGGATGAGGTAGGGTCAAGGTCAAAATGGGCTACATAACAAAAGGCTTTATTTAAAAAGAAATACACACACACATTGAGGAACATCAAGGGAAACATATAAATTGGAAATATATTATCTCTATAGATTGAAAGGTAAGTTTATTTAATGTCTATTATTCATAGAATATATACAATCTGTATTAGCATATTTCTATAGAAATTATAGAAATGCATATATAAACCAAAATGATATGAAATAGCTAAAAATGATTCTGAAAAAGAACAAGCTTATGCACTACACTAACAGGATTTCAAAACTGACTAAAAGCTAGTGTTGGGTACTGTTATTGGCAGAGAGTAGGCACAGGGATCAATATGGAAGAAAGTCAGAAACAGGTTTGCAAATATTGGTAAACTTATTTAAACCCTTCTCTTACAAAAGCTTAAGTGAAGCATGTCTTTTTTA
The DNA here is from genome assembly GCA_004025045.1 of Sigmodon hispidus. Taxonomy (NCBI): domain Eukaryota; kingdom Metazoa; phylum Chordata; class Mammalia; order Rodentia; family Cricetidae; genus Sigmodon; species Sigmodon hispidus. Next base: position 58,339 of record PVIH01006587.1, read on the forward strand.
GCACATAGTCCTGTGAGTTTTGACAAATACCTCCGGTTACAGAAATATGACTGCTATCCGTGGTTGTAAAACCTGAGTGGACCACCTTGGCCTTCGCTGAGGAGAGCCACATTTCTAGTGGCCTGGTTCCCTAACGCTTGCCTCCACCCCCATAGTGTTTCTTCTGTTTTGGGTCTGCTTGTGGTAAGTTCCTTCTTTTTTTCCTGTTGTTTCTCCTAAGAAACTCCTTGCCAGCTTTTCCTCATTTTCCTTTTGAAAATAACCATTGTTTCTTTACTGAGCTGCTTTTATGTGTCTTATTTTGGGTTTTTCTATGGTTTTGTTATCATGTATCCAAGTGCAGTTTCTTTATATTTATTTTGTCTTTGAGATTTTTTGTGTTTGTTTATTAATCTGTGTGTTTGTACTTGTGTGTGTTCACATGCATGTGTGCACAGAGTCTTTGAGATCTCTTGTGTTTGTTTATTAACATGTGTGTTTATACTTGTATGTGCTCATATGCATGTGTGCACAGACACTAAATCCCACTTCAGCTGTTTTTTGCACGGCCATTCTCCCCCAGTTGCCAGAACATTCCATTATATCTACTGCAAACACAGGCTTGGTCAGTGGCCCTTTGGAGCCTAAAGGGATGATGGCAGTGTTCAGTGTCCCAACTGGAGCCAGTGTAGTGGGATTTAGGCATTACTGAGGGAGGCCTAGAGGCATAACTTTAAGGTCTCTGAAGAACCAGGGAAACATCTCCATTTTAAGCAAGTCCCTAACCCCAGTTTGAAACAGGCCTGAGTTATGAATTCTCAGAACTACTGAGTACACAGTACAAAGTTAGAATGTCCCAGTACAGGAGATGATAGCCTAGAGCCATTTGATAGCAACTGATTAACCACAGAATGTCCAAGCACAGGAGATGGTCTATAAAGAAAGGTTTGACAGACAATAGCTGACTAAAATAACAGAGGAATTCTGAGAAGTCCCTAAAAACTAATCAGAATTGCGCGCGCGTGCGCACACACACACACACACACACACACACACACACGGACCCCAACTGATATGTAACTTTGTCAGATTTTGCCTTTGAAAACTCAGCTTGCAGGGGTGAGTACCTCCTCCAGCCTCCACTATGGACATTGTGCCCAACAGAGAACCTGCCTCGGTTTGTATTTCTTTTCAATAAACCTTCCTTTTGCATTTCAGAGTGTTTGAGTCTCTGGTAGTCTTTTTTTGGGGGGGGTCTCGAGACCAGGGCACAACAGTCTCAAGACCTTAAATGGGCATGGCCAGCTGCCATTAAAACCCGGTTACACATTGACCTTCCTCCCTGATTGTTCTGCAATAAGGCAGTAAAGAGATGATATTCACAAGAGAAAGGACTCAGGGCCAGACTCTTAATCACTCTGAAAGAAACTTGTAAAACAGGGGCAAGCTTTCTCCTTAGCACATTAGAACAATAAAGTGAGTTAGGTGTTAATTGATTCCTGCAAGTCGGAAGACATGAGAGACAGCCAAGCTGCTGACATCCAGACCATGACTGGATTCATCATGGTTCTTCATATTCTACCTTATTCTAGGTAACTAGAAATAAGACTGACTGCTGTGGGCTTCAGCCATGGGGTGGGATAACTTGCTGACTTTGTGGGGACTAAGTCCCAACATCATTGGTAATGGTGACAGATCTCAGCCAGAGAGTGATAAATACCAGGCTGTGGGCTTCAGCTTGGGGTGCTGGAAGCCTCCTGATCTCTGGCAGTGTCTCCACATTTTACCATCCAAATCAGTAGTGATGATAGTTTCTTGATTTCCAGGTGCACAAGTTATTTGGTTTTGAAATAGCTCTGTGTAACACATACTACAAACTTTAGCAGCAAACCAAAGCATAGCATTTATTACTTGTCTGTTTGATACTGGCTAAGCGACTGTAGCCTGGGTGCTGGCTGACTGTTATCTAGGTTGCTTTTCATTGCAATGACTGGACTCTGCCCTCTTTCCAGTCCCCACTGTGTTCTTGATGTGACCATAGAGCTGCGAGAGGGCTCAGGTGGAATATGCAGGGGCTCATGAATCACACTGAGTGGGGAAGGGTTTTCCACTTTCAGAGGAGGTAGTTTACAGTCACAGGCCATGGGTTCTGACTAACAGGGGACATTAAGGCTGGGAGCGAGGAAAGCTTTGAGTTTACAGCACCAGGCAGCATCTTCCCTGTTAGGTCCTCCTTGCAACGGTCTCACTAGTCCTGTATATTAAATCTCTGCTTTAAGTATTTAGAGCGATTTCTCTTTTTCCGATTGGCTGTTGCCTGAATCAGTTGTGCCTTGTACACATGGCTAAATTCATTTTCAGCATTGTCACCGGAAATCACCAAACACTTGGTAGCTTGAAAACTTCTCTTGCTGCTCTGTAGGTCAGAATTCTGATGGGCTCAGGTGGTTTCTCTGGCAAGTCTCCTAAAGCCAAAGTTACGGTTTGACAGGGCTGTGCTTATCTCTGCAGGCCCTAGGGAAGGGTCTGGGTTCTTGCCACTATGCTAGTTTGAATGTAATTGGCCTCCATAAGCTCACTGGGAGTGGCACTGTTAGGAGGTGTGGCCTTTTGGAGGAAGAGTGTCATTGTGGGGTTGGGCTGTGAGGTCTCCTGTGCTCAAGCTACGTCCAGTGTCACAGACAACTTTCTGTTGCCTTCAGGTCAAGCTGTAGAACTCTCAGCTCCTTCTTCAGCTCCATGTCTACCTGCACACTGTCACCATGTCCCACCATGACGATAATGAACTAAACTGCTGAAACAGTAAACCACCCAGTTAAATGTTTTTATTTATAAGAGTTGCTCTGGTCGTGATGTCTCTTCATAGCAGTTAGAAACCCTAACTTAGACAGCCATGCAGGTTGTTTGACAAAATATAGCTCTCTGTGCCTGAAGGACTGAAGTTGTTGCTGGCATTCTTAGCTTCTGAACGTTGTTTGCATCTCTAGGCCACAGCTTCCTTCCTCTGTCTTCTAAGCTGCCAACAATAGGTCATGTGTAATAGGAAGTTTCTGGCCCAGACTTTCCAGCCTAGCCCTGAGGTTTGGACCCACTGTCAGCCCCACTGCCACTTAACCCCAAATAATCACACCAAGGCTTGCATTAATTTCATGCTAACTGACCTATGGCTCAGACATATTGCTAACTATGTCCTTCATCTTAATTCAACTTATTTGCATTGATATGGTTAGCCATGTGGCTTGGTACCTTTTCTCAGAGCAGCATGGTTGTCCTTTCTCCAATATATATGTCTGCTTTCCTCGCCTCTTCTATGAAGGCCCGTGAGGTGATGTTGGGCTAGTTCCTCGTCAGATAACAGGGTCAGAAGTGACATCACATTTAAAAAGTCTCTCTTGTGCTCTGCTGGGACAGATTCGTGGGTTTGAGGATTAGGGTATGAATCTTTTAAGATCATTACTCATATTCACATCATCTCATGGCATTGTCCAAAATCTCACCTCTTGCTAGAAAATGAGCCCTGTGAACTCAGAGGTCATGCTGCACTAGTGGAGATATTCTAAGCACCTAGAACAGTAACAAGTGCAGACATTCAGAATCACCAAATAAAAAAGGAAGCTTTTAAAGAGCCCAAAGAGTTAAGCCATTGACTTTTGTTTAACTATTAATACCTCTCCATCTCATTTTTTTCTATATAAGATAGAGCTAATTGTACTTATTTCTGTGGCTTTTATATTGTTGATGGTTATATTAGGTAGCTCGTATGATGAGCTAAAACATAAAATGTCCTCTCTCTCTCCCCTCTCTCTCTTTCTCTCTCATTCACCCCATTCAGCCAGAGATAATTTTTTTCTATTCTGGAGAATTAGGTTTATTAGAAATGATAGTAAAATATATGGTGGTTATTTGTAGCTTTTTATATTCAAAGTATGACTTGGGACAAAAGAGTAAGAGCCTTCAAAATAAATTTCATTGGGAAGAAAAATGATTCAAAATACTTTTTAAGAGCATGCCTCACAGCGATGGAACACAGAATGTCTTTTCTGGATAGATGGATCCCCTTTCCAACAGCATGATTGCACTGTGCACCTTAGAACTCTGGGGAAGAAAGAAATGATAAAGTTCATATGAGACACAAAAATGAAGTAAAAAGTTCACCCTCCATTGCGAACGGTCATAAAGGAATGAGAGAATGGAAGACAGCGGGCTGGGCGGGGGGAGAGTTCCAGGGAGGACAAGGCTGGGGGGGGGATACTGGGATGGGTAAAAACCTGGTAGCAGGTTGGTTTCTAAGATGATGTCCTATAGAAATTTCATATGAACAATATACATAACTGTAACTTTTCCCAACAGCTACATTTAAAGAGTAAAACAAACAAAAGTGCTTAGCTATAAGAAATATTGAAAAAAATGTATATTTTGCCTTTATGCTTTTTTTAAAATAAGAACTGGCAAAGCAGGAGGCAGAAAGGGATGAACTGAGGCCAGCCATATTCATAGAGAACCACTCCTATTGTACATGCATACTGCCCTGAGATAAGAACCCAATGTTAGGTAGTAGAGTGATGATGTGGTGAGCACATAGCAGGAACTTCTGCCAGGCCAGTCTGCTGCCATGTTATTCTGACCTTACCTACTGAGAATTAGTAAAGACTCTGAAAGGTTCAGGTCATCGTTCCAACAAATCTTCTCTCACTTGAGGGTTCACCTGCCGAGTCCCAGGACTCTGAGGCCACTTGTACTTTCTAACCAACTAGATATATTTGCAAGTTCTTCCTACCTCCTTGCATTCAGTAATCCCTTAGAAGACCTCAGAAAATTGAAGAAAGTGGTACACTTGTATCCTATGAAGGACATAAACCAAGACCAACAGGACAAGGTCTGAAAGGGGCACACAGGTAGAGATTCTGTGTCCTTAGGATGCACCACCTCCCTGGTATTGCTACCAGAAAATAGTCCACAGCATAATTGATTGATACAGTGGTTCTGTTGTTTGTAGCTTTCCTGTTGGACTATTTCTGAACCACCAGCCCTCAAATAATGACCTAGAGACTTATTGTGAAAGCTTGGTTTCAGCTTAGACTTTTCCCCAACTAGCTCCTATAACTTAATTAACCCATAGCTTTTTAATCTATGTTCCACCACGTGGATTGGTTACCTCTATATTATGGTGTATTTGACTTGCTGCATCCTTCTGGCATTCCCCAGGCATCTACATTTTCTTCTTTTCCCTCTTGGGTCCTCTCTTTAATCAGAAGTCCAGCCTATTCTCTTATGCCTAGATATTGGGCATTCAGCTCTCTGTTGAACCAATCAGAAGGCTTCTTATACAGAGACACATCTTTTCAATGTAAACAGTTATTAGGCCCTGGATCCAAGAGGTTGAGCTAATGTCACATGACCAAAATGCCAACCTTTGAACCAAGTAATTAGTCTTTCTGGTATAGCCAGCCCCCATTCTGAATCATCTCATAAGCATACATTCAGGCACAGTCTTGGGTGCCCACCATGAATAGCATCCTATTACTCAGGAATAGTTAGAGGCTACCTCTCAGAAAGTAGAGACTAAGGCCAGACACATTCCTGTCACTCAACATGGCAGTAATGGTGACAATGATGTAATTACTAATGTATCCATCCCATTTCTCCACTTCAGAAATAAAACACTTAAAGTAGATAAATGCCCATTTTTTGAGAATACTCCTAAGATGTGACTGTCCCAGGCAAAGATCACACATAAGTGTGGATCTGATCTTAGATTCTGCTTTGGGATCGAGAACACTCAGCCTCAGCATCAGTTAAGATGCTTCCTGTTGCTTGATTCTCCCATATACACCCTGAAATCTCATCACACTGTTCATTTATTTTCCTGTAAGTGCTTCTGTTGCTAACCAGTCCTTGGGAATTTTCCAGTGGAAAATGGAGTTGCTGGCTTTCTGTGGCTCCTGTTCATAGTCCAGCAAGTTAAGAGATGAATAAATAATTCCCATACCCCAGACTGATGGAATACAGAAAGAGAATTGAAAACAGGAGAATGTCAATTCATCTGTTCAAGTTCATTGAGATCAGTGGAGGGAAGGAAACCTGCAAAGGAGGTGCAAAGACTGAAACACAGCATACAAAGTGTCACATCAGAGACATCATGAAGTCAGCAGATGGGAAGCACCTATCCCTTGAGACCCTCACCAAACAAAATCAAACATCATCCAGAATGGAAACAGGAAAACAAAATTAGACTCCTCAGATACACTTTAGTAAATAAACTCTCAGTCTGCAAAACAACAGGTGTTGTTCAGAAGGGATGCCCCCCCCATCCCACTGCACCTGAGGCTGCAGCACTGATCTGCACTTAATTAAGCCTATTCCTTTGGTCATTCTTAGAGTGGTGGGTTTCTGGCACTAACACTCACTCTTTTGTGGAAATTAAGTCTGCTGGCTGCAGCTGATATTTCAACAGCTTAAGTCTCTGGGGTCTGTGTTTGGACAGGATCATTTTAGCACAAGTGATAATGGGGAAAGAGAAGAGACCAGGAGAAATCTTTACGCAGCTCTTGAAGACAGGTCTCAGGAACTCTTGGAACAAAGCAGTTAGGAGAGGAACTGTTTTTCAGAATCAGCAGATTAACCCAGCTCAGTTGCCAGTGCAACAGTGCAAAGTCACTAAACTCTGCAAGCAGAGGAGGCAGGTGTCAAGAAGAGGTATGTAACTGAAGCTCTTGGCCTGTCAATTCAGAACCCCACCACTTCCCCATGTGCTGTGTTAATCACATCACTGTACAGGAAGAAGAATTTTATAAGCTTCCACGCCATAGTTGGTGTCCACCCTCTCCAGTCCCCTGTAAAAGAACTGCTGATGCCAAGACTATGTATGCACAGGCATCAGCGGCAAGGTTAGTCCAGAAATTTCCCACTATCTCCAAATAGTGGTGTTCCAGGGACAGGTTTAAACTTTCTCATCATCAAAACAGAAGCCAACAATGACTTAAGGAGAAAGGAAGCTGAAACACAGGGATAAGTGATGACCGAACCCGGAGCAGAGTGACAACCAACCATGTGGAAGGTGTGCTAATTCCTCCCACTCCTGGATTACTGGGGGTCTCTGTTAGCATCCGTTACCAGGTGACCGTTTGGCTCCCCTTCCTCTCTTCCATCCCCCACATCCTTCACTCCGCAAAGATGCTGTACCACTTTCAGACCTGGAGTCTTGTTAGTCACTGCTGTTCCCTGACTTTTCACACTGCTGCTTTGCAGAAGAACCCATGCTTCCAGGTCACAGAGACTGAGCCGTGCTAGGAGGCAGGCCTCAGACTGTATCCCTGAGGGATTCTCAAGAGAAGTGTGGAAAAGGATGACAAGGTTGTTGTTTTGGTTTGGTTTTGCTTTTCTGCTCTTTTGATTCTTCAAGTTAAAAGTACCTGAAGGAGAGCCTCAAGCTCAGGCAATATCAACTCCCGAAAAGTGGCAGAGCCTGAAATCTATGGCTCCCTTCTCTCTCCACATGCTCATTCTTTCCCCCATTTTTCCAGAACTATGCATTGTGGAATTGTGTGAGTGTCAGTGATTGATGTATCATCCAATCCAAGAAGTACCTGGAGCCACTCTTTTAACTTAAAAAAAAAAAAGTGGTTCCATTCTGTGCATTTTCAGTGTTATAATGGCAGATTCAGGGAAAGCTGTGGGATGTGGGACTCATTAATTATTTATTCAAAAAATAGTTATCAATTATACATTATGCTCTGGATCCTGATGTGGGTAGGAGGGAGGCACCCTATTGGTCAGTCAACACCAATGATGTGGTAATTTCTGCCTCAGTTCAGCACTGTGAACCCTTATTCCTTTTCAAAGTCAACAAACCCTATTCCTACTGAGGAAATATCCAAGGCATTAAGAAACATTTAAATGTTCTTGGGTCAAACTCTATTACAAAGGTTTCTGCTCTAGTAAAGAATGACATATCGGAATCATTCTCAGATGTTCTATACGCGCCCATATACTCATGTTTAATATCAAATTCACTGTCCTCCTTGGAAACTGATGTTTTCCTCTAGGGAACTCTGCCTCACTGAATAGCTTCACGCTTGCCTCGTGGGCATCCTGAACACTGGTCCTGAAGAGGTGTTTTTTTTTTTTTTTCTCACTGTGTTAGTAGTTTTATTAGAGTGATAAAATACCTGACAAGAAGGAATAAAGGTTTTATTCTGGCTTACAGTTCAAGGGAATATATTCCACCATAGCAGGGGAGGCATGGTAGCAAGGGAAGGGTGCCAATTGGTCACATCACATCTGTAGTCAGGAAGCAGAGAGTGGACAGGAAGTGAGGTCCACTTTCGCCAGCAAGTCTCCACCTCCTAAAGGTTCCACAACCTTTCCAAATAGTACCACAGCCTAGGGACCATTATATTGTCCTCCATGAGCCTATGGTGGCACTCCACATCAGTCACCGCTCATACTCTCAAGCCAATCACCAAGTCCTGAGAAGCACAAAGCTTTGATAGTTGCTTGGTTCCAAATCAATCGAAGGTGGGCTTTAATCTCAAGCATTTTTCAAAGAAAACAAAGTAGAGTGAGCTGCCAGATACCTTCTGTCTAATATAAGGCTCTAAGTGGTAGATTACTTAACGCAATCGCAGAGTTCACCTGCAATTTACAGAAGTAAATTTGCTTTCCAATCCAAACACATTTATGATTTAAGTAAACAGCTTCTTTAGAGAGCAAGTTCTCTACCCTCTGGGATTACTAAAAAGCCTTTAAAGCTCAGGTTTTTGAAAGATTAAATCGCAGCTTTATAAACAGTTGTATATCTTTACAGAGCTTTTGTTCTTTTTCATTGTAGGTGTTAACCACAGAGAAATGGGAGCCATAATTTATGACTCAGAACATGTACATTTTAATCTTACTTGACATTTTTGCCCCATCTGAATTAATTTTTTGTTATGGTCTTGTAGTGTCTGGAATACAAATATTCTATAAACTTTTCTTTCTCGTTTTGCTGAGAAGGGCAATAAATAATACACTTAATTTCTCAAAGTGCTCATGTCAACAGTATGATCTATTTTCTTTATACAGATTATCATGAAACATCATAGTGAACCGTTTTCAGTTTTAACTGAGGTAATAGACAACTGGGACTTACAATTTTTGTATTATTTTAATACAATATTTACTATTAATTTTTGAGTCTCATAGTGTATTTGATCTTATTCACTTTACTCTGTTGACCCCAACTCCTCCTAGATACACCCCGTAATTCCAATCCCTTTCCAACTTGGTATCTTTTTACTAGTCCAACACTCATAAGTGGGGGGGGGGTCATCCACTGGAGTGTAATCAACCTCTTAGGGGCCACATCCTTGAAGAAATCTGACTCTCCCTCTCCTGGAAACCATTAATGGACCATCACTCTTAAGTTAGAGGTAGTCTCATGGCTCATTCTGTATTCTTAAAGCTCTCTATTATACATTCTCTTCTAACATCTTCGCTGCCTTGGTGTAGGTTCCACATACTTTGCCTAGAACATTGACTAACAGATGCCCTGACAGGCTCACCTTCCCAGCCTTTCTACCTTCCCAGCAATGCTTAATCTATGTAAAAATGTAGATGATTCTCAAATAAAACATAACTTGCCCTGTGCCCACCATCTCCTAGTGATAACAATGTGTTGTTCCCAGAAGAAGGCATTGTGAGATGCTCCATGTGGGGGCTGGGAACTTAACTATGGTCTTCTGTAAGAATAGCAAATGCTGTTCAACAATGGCCATCTCTCCAGCCTTTGATAAAGTATAATCTGTATCCCAAATGTCTTTGTGACTTTATGTCAAAGAGTAAGTAAACTAATCAGTAAAGAATTCTGGGCCAATGGGAAAGGAAGAAACACCATGAACTTATCTCTATGTCTAGAGAACTTACCTGATATAAATATTTTGAAACACTGGAACCTATTTGAAGACTTTTAACATCCATGGGATGGATGGTAAGTTGCAGCTAATGTTAGCTTTGACATTGCCATTGGCCTTAATCTCTACCTGTGAGATTCATGTTAAGTAACTGTGCACATATTCTACAGCATCCTAAATGTAGCTGTGGGAGCTGAAATGCGTGATAAAGATCTTGTTCTTCAAATATCAAGGGCTTCTGTTTTAAGGATTGGGATTTCCATCTCTACACATGCAGACCCAGAAGAAATAACATTTCTATAACCTTCATTGTCATTGTGGAAGGCTCTGATTCCTCTGATAAAAGCAACTTTCAAGAGACTTAGAAAAATCATGTTTTTTACCTGTGCCCTGTTGTGCCCCATCCACACACTACCCACCCCCTGACTCTCAGTCTCTTTTGTCATCTCCTTTTGGAATCCAGAAACATAAGGACTTAGCAGCCATTCCAAAGCAATCACATTTGTGAGAGAATTTAGGAAGCTACCACAGAGTCCAGAGAACGGCTCAGACTTAGAAAGAACTTGCGTGAATCTAGGCTTGTAATTCAAGCAAATGTTGCATGGGCTACACCAAATTCATATAAAGAGGAAGAAGAGGAAGAGGAGGAGAAATAAAACATTAAAAAAATAAAAATAAAAAACCAAAGGCAGAAGGTTGAACCTCTAGAGTTACAAAGACACAGAAGTCCCGTTTCAAACAACACAAATCATAAGACATAGAAAGAAACCAGAGACAATGTCTTATTAAAAAAAAAAAACAGAAACTGTCTCTGAGAAAGCCCAGATGGTGACTTTATGAGACAAAACTTTTAAATAATTGTTGCAATCTATCCAAAGGACTAAAATAAGACAGGGCAAAGGTTTTATTTTTTAATGTAAGAACAAAATAGAAATATCAATAAAATATGAAAAATGGAAACAGAAATTAAAAGAAAATTTAGAGATAAAAATACACAAAATGAAATTTAAAAAAATCACCCAGGGGTTCAAAAGCAGATTTGACCAGGCAGATGTGGGTCAGGGGGATTAAAGAGGACTCGACTGAATTGTCTTCCAGGGAACATTGGAAGACCGCATTGAAAGACCGTGGGGACTTCAGGGGGCCAGTTGGCTGGAGAGGGAAGCTGTGTATGCACTTGACCGTTTCCATAGGGCACTTTCACCTATTTCTTCAGTGTGTCCCGTAAGTCAGAAGTCTAATGGCTCAGATAGATTAGACCATACTTTGGAGCAATAAACCTTCAATGTTGATACTCATAATAGATTATCATCATCTCAAAGGAGTAAGATTTGTGTCCCTGCAACTCATTTTTACAGTTTTTGTTTTGAAATAATTACAAACATGTAGAATTGTAAAAATAATACCAAGAGACCCTTGAATTCTTTGCCTAGTTTACCCCAGCAGACATCTAATGTAACCATAGTACAGAATCAGAACTAGGGGATTGGCTCTGGGATAATGTTGCTGATGAATTGTAGACTTTAGTTTTTGACAGGATTATACATATAGATGTTTAAACCCGTTTTTAACTTGTAACAGAATCCTAATGACATTCCAAGGAAAGATAACTTGTAATAGGAGAGCATGCAATCCAAACATCTAGGCAGTACTGAGCCTGCTCCTCTAGGAAAGCTAGAATTCGAATTTAGAAAAAGAAGAGTGATTTTGGAGAGGGATTCACTGAACAGAACTGCCTTAGGGTTTCTATTGTTGTAAAGAAACACCATGTCCATGGCAACTCTTAAAACATTTAATTAAAGTGGCAACTTAACAGTTTCAGAGGTTTAGTCCATGATCATGATGGTGGGACAGGGAAGCTAGGAATGTGGAATGTGGCCGCATGTAAGCAGACATGGTCCCAGCTACATCCTGAGCAGAAGGCAACAGAAATAGACTGACACTGGGAGGTATCTTAACCATAGGAGACCTCAAAGTGCCCCTATAGTGACTTCCTCCAACAAGGCCACACCTACTTCAACAAGACCACACGTCCTAATAGTGCTGCTACTCCCTATGAGAGTGAATTACATTCAAACTGCCACAAGAACCTTCCATTAGCCTTTTGATTATCAAAAGATGAGTCATATGCTTTCTTTTCTAGAACAGAGGGGAGACAGTATTGAGGAAAGACATCTACCAAGTCCTGAATTGTCATCTTTGGGGTAAGTATGCCACCTCAGAACTCATTGTACTCTAATGGGGAGCTCCCTTTTTATTTCCAAGGAAAATTGAGTTGGAAGTGTGAACCCAGAACCTCAGGAGATGTTCAGAACAATCCCTGCTCAGTGAGGTTGTTGGGTATCTAGAGAACATTTAGAGACTCTCAGTGAGGTATGGAGCTGATATTTTCTAGAAGTATAATTTGGTATCATATTTTACGTTTTCTGGGTTTAACCTCACTCCTGCTGTTATCCAACTTTCTGAGTATTTGTTAGCCACCATCACTGCTTGGTATTTGCTATGCTTTGAGGAGTTGAGTAAACTGCATAGTGTCAATTTGGAGAAAATGCTAGAAGGCAGTAAATGCAGTTCCAAGTGTGGCTGTACATCTGTTAAAATAGGAAGTCATATGACCGTGTCAACATCTCAACAGGAATAGGATTATGATTAGATCACCAGCCTCCCAAATGCAGTGTTCCACACAATGTCACCATTAAGCTGTAAACTTTGAGCTCCTGTCAGATGTAGGCAAATTGACTAGATGCTGTCCATTTTTCTGTTTGCTTCTATAATTCAGCTTTTTTTCACTACCAAAATGACCCTCAAGCTAAACTGCCAAACTCAAGTGCACATTTTTATTTCTTATTGCTCTCTTGGCTGTACTCAGTTCAATCAAAAATTTCTTCCTTAATGATTCTGTATCAGTCAAGACTACATAAGAAGAAGAGGAACCACTTGGTATTTTAAGCAAAAGGTGTTTAATCTAGGAACAGAATGTTTATTAAATGCTGAGAGGTGTTGAAATGCTGCTGAACCTCCAGGAATACCCATCATAAGTGGGCTGCAAGGGGCGGTGTACCTCTGTCCAAAGCGAGAAGATGCAGGAAGGACTCGGAACACACTGCTATGGCTACAGTCTAAGCAGGAGCAAACTGCTACTGTTACCATGACAACAAGCAGCCATGAAGCTAGCTAGGAGATGGAAAACTCCTGCTGAAAAGTTCCGCACCTCCACGTAGTGCTTGCCTAAAGAAAGCATCCCTGGCAGCAGGACTATCCTCTGCCTAGGTCCCATCTTCTAAATCTAGAGTGGTATTTATTGACGGACTGCAGGTTTTACCCAGGCCTGTGATTGTGTTGTCTTGACTTGTCCAGGAAATAAAAATAAGCAGGCTAGAAGATAAGAAGGGATGGGAAGTGCTCAGAAACTGTGCTCTCCTGCCTCCTGTCGAAGCACAGCATCTCTTCCTGCTCCCAACCCTGTACCAACTCATCTGCCACACAGGCACACGTGTTGTTCCTCTGCATTATACTTTTCCCTTTCTCATTCTATACTGTAGAGTCCAAAGTTTCTTTCTGGGAAATTTCATCCGGTGATTGTGCAAGGTTTTCAAAATCATCATCTTCAGACAGACCTCTTTCCCCTGTGGAAACCATCTCTAACCATCTATGGAATCTCTGCCTGGACATGTCTTAGATACCCCAACATGAACATATCTTAAACTATAAGGATCAGCTCCCCTCCCTGAAGGTATCCAGACTCGGGATTTCCCTATGGTAACGGCAAATGGTTGGATATAATGGAGCTAATGTCCTATGAGGGAAGCCTAGGAATCATCCCTAACCTTTCCTCCCCGTCACTGACTTCATCTAATCAGTTTCAGAGTCATGAGAATTATATGCATCAAATCTCATCTCCCTGCCAAACCTGAGCAGGCACCAGAGTTGGCTGCCTAACCTCCAGCCTTGCCTTCCTCCACACGGTTCTCAGAACATCTTGCTAGAAATACAACTGAGACCTCTTAAGACCTGTCTCTCTAGCCCCTGAAGATGGAGTTCAGAACCACAAATATGACCTTCGGGGATAACATCCAACTTTGTTCCCCCTTGATTGTATTGTTTAAAGGTTGGGATTCTTTCCCATTTTGAAACCACCTCCCAGGCTCCTATCAGCTAAATCGTGAATGCTGATCTGTCCTGATGGGCTGATGCTTGTGCCACTCAGATCCTTCCAAAGATGGATGGTCATTGCCACTGCCACTGTGAGAGGGTTATCTATGATTGTGTCCCATGTTTTGGAATTCTCTTCCTCCTCACCCCTGGAGAGTGTTGCTCAGGGATTATTATAGTTATATATTATAGTTTTTGCAGTGTTCTTCATTGATCAAACCAGCTCAAAAACTCCAGACTTTTCCTTAGTGAGGTCTTCTAACTATGATGTTCTCAAGCCTCATGATAAGGATTAATGGCATCCTTGTTGGAGGCAATGGTACTCAGGATGTTTCAAGGCTGTGATCAACTACTGTGTCAGACTCTCTCAGTGTGCTCATCACCTGGTCACATATGAACACCCAGGCTTCTGCTGGACAATTCCTAGAACATACAGCAAAAGGTGAGGGAGGAGATTGGAATGCTTTGCTATCTACAGGAGCTAGGCAGGGTTTCTTCAGGAACAGTCTGCACCCATAAGAATGCTTTGGAGCCCAATGTGAAACTCATATCTATCGAAAACTTCAGCTATTGCAAGGTTTGGCTAAACCTTATCCAATGCTCCTTTGGCCTGAGCATTCACCATATTAATTTAATTCCTAAAAGTGAGAGCTAATGGGTAGAGAGTGCCAGCTCTACTAAAGTATGTGAATTCAGATAAGGGCTATAGATATAATAATTTCCATCTTCTAAATGAGAAAAATGAAAGTGCATAGAGGTTAAGCTGAGTGTCTAAGCCAAAATTCTAAGCTCCCAGCCCAGTACTAACTGCCAGCTAGAAACCCCAGCCAACCAAGGCATAATATTATAGTACTCTAATGTGCAAATTTCATGATTTAGCCAATAGAAAGACATTGAATATATTAAAAATTTAAGACAGTATTTTAAGGGCTAAGAAATTTTGCTAACACAATTGTTATTTCAGCCAATGTTGAGGAAAAAAAAGCATCTTGCAAAATACTGTTGAAGTCAGGTGAATTCTTCACCTCTTGAGATGACTTGTTATTTGATGCTCAGCAATTTCATGAGAAAATTATTGGGCAGTTTTAACAGAACTTGGGGGCATTGTTTGTCCAGTGGCAAAAATGACAGTTTACACTATTCTTTAGATCTCTGAGGAAGAGTTTGGATAGTATCTATTCTAGCCAATTTGGAGGATAAAATGGCATACATTTTAAATTTTGGAGTTTATGTGTTTATCAATTTCTATTCATGCCTCAGTAGTTAAATATTTTTATGTTGCCTGAGGCCTTTCTGTGATCACTTTGGGGGAGGGGGCTATCCCTCTTTCCAGACACTGCCCCACAGTGGAGAGGTGATTTCAGTAAGTATCCCCAGGGCCCAGCAGAGGACCTTGAAAAACACACTGGCAGCTTCAGAGATCTCAGAGGAATGAAGCAGCATCTGCATGTGTTCATCCAATTGGTGGAGAATAAGACTGTTACCATGGTCAAAGGCAGTCTGAAATAAGCTTTAACTAATACTGGCTAGGGGGATAGGCTCTGGCCAGTTCTGTTTCTGAGTTTCCATGAAACAGCATGAGTCATGCCTTGCAGAGGTTTAAAAAGGCAACCCACAAGGCCACCATATTTCCAATCAAGTCCAATCAGAGACAAGAATATCCTGACATATTTCCTGCATATGTAACCCTCCACACATACACCTATATCCAATCAAGGACAAGTATATATCATAACATATTTCCTGCCCACGTACTTCCTGACCGTGTGTGATCAAACACACCCATTGCAGGTACAGGTGGGTCAAATAAACTTGTTTAGGGTAGTGAAAACACAAGTAGCCTGCAGCATTTAACTTTGATTCTCACATGTGGCTCCTCCAATCACTTAACATTTGCTGTTAGTTAATAAAGTATTAATACATGCAGATGCTGGTTTATTCCTCTGAGCTCCGAAGCTGCCAGTGTGTTCACGGTCCTCTGCTGGGCCCTGGCGATGTCTTGAGGTCACCTCTCCACTGTGGGGCATATAGACCACAAAAGACAGGCTTCCAAAGTAACCACAGTCTGTTTATGTTTATTGTAAAATTGATCATTGACATCTTCCAGAAGTTCAGGTCAAATGATTGTTTAAATGAATTAAATGGTATTTGCAAACAAAGTTCATGGCTTCCAGGATTTTGCTTTACTATCTTGTGAGACAGTCTTATGTATCCCAGACTGGCCTGGTTTTTTCTTTTCCTTCTTTAACATGTATATGCAGTGTTTGATCGATCTCTGGTTAAACATGTCTTGAAACTTTCAGACCTTGGTGTGTTTAGTCATCTCATAATGCTTCCACAGACTCTGTCATTCATAACCTGAGGACTGGAAGAAACCCCAACTTTCAAACACCGTGCCCAGTGATTTCAGCCTGAAAGGTGATATGTCTGTTTTTCTAGAATCTCCCGGTCTCTGGAATGTGCATTGGCAATATTTCTAGACCAGATTTCTGGGGAGCTGGCTCACTTGTCTCAGAGACACAGTTAAAGACACTAAAACCTCACCAAGCCTCTTGGCTACTTTGCTTCGGCCGCCCAGATGGCTGCTCTGGAGACAAGCGTGTAGACTAGCTGAGGTAAGCAGGCATCCGTCCAGGAGGAAGAGCAGGATCAACCATGTGACACAGACACAAAGGTCTAGAAAGCCCATGAAGAACACAGCCCATGCTGAAGTGGTAGAGCTCAGTACTTGCTTGCTTAGTCAACATTCACTTCCTACACAGGGGCACAGCCTCTGTCCTAAGGAAGTCTGTGGGCAAATAATATGGCAGAATGGAGATGTGCTAAATTTATAAAGTAGAAGCAACAAGCAGCCATGCTCTGGAAGTCAAGGAGGTTCTTAAAAGACAGGCTATTAGAACCAGGTTTGATGTAAGTTGCCAAGTTACCTAGATGCACAACACCACCACTGCCCTGTAGAGAAAGGAGACTGTGTTCCCAGCACCCCAGGAAGACAAATGTCATGAGTTGATGTCCTCTAGAGAGCTACCTGGAACTTTACTTCAGGAATGTGGTGACTTGTTTTTCATAAGCTGACCCTAATGACCAGTACAGTTAATACAACAATTCCTAGGGATTGTTGTTAATTTTCACCTCCAACCCCATGAGGGTAATGGATTCCATTCAAAGGCTCTAGGCTGTGTAAAGATCTACTTCCTTTCAGTGTCCAAAAATACTTTCTCAAATAGACCCCAGCTGAGTCATTTGTTACTCCTATAACTGTGGTGCTTTGACTTGCCAACCTAACCTCCGGGCACCACAGATAAAGAATGGATCTAAAAGACACCATTGAAATCCTGAGTGAGAAGCCACATCCACCCAACAGCCCCAACCCTCCCTCCCTTACCTTCAGCAAACACCCACAGGCTCCATGTCACTTCTGTTACTCCTGTTCTCTCCGATGACCTCCTGTGATGGTAATGTTATTCTTCTCTTTGTTTTAAAAATAAAACCATAAAATCAATTTATTAATGTGCAGTGAGCACTCTACTCACCAGATGACTCATGGCAGCCCGGTGCTGGGATGTTCTCCCCAGGCAGCCATCAGGGATCTGAATGGGACTGCCGATGAGAAGAATCTAGGAGCTGAAAAGCATCAGTTACAGTAAGCCTATGGTGTCCATTTCCATAGTAACATGCCTGGTTCTTGGACTGGTCCAGCCTGGCGTCTAAGTAGGCTTCTCCCAAGTCTAGAGTTGGCTCTACCAAGATGAGACTGTAGAATCTTCTTCTGCCACCCAAAGGACAAAAGAGTGTTACAGGAAAGAAAACAAGAACTTGTAGGTAAAATTAAAAAAAAAAAAAAAAAAAAAAAAAAAGGTTCTACAAACAACTTCCTTGTGCCCAGAATCCTTTGGGGTTGTGTCCTGAAACACCATGTTTTCTATCAAAGCTGATCTGAAATTTTTAAAGGAGAAGTTTTGCAGGTTTGATGTGTCTTCCTCTTGTAGGAAGAGAACATGCAGGTCTGCTCTAAGCCCTTGCCCCTTCCTTTGTCTTTGCTTCTGGGCTCTGCTCATCTACCCCATCACTATCCCTGAGTAACATTATCCACTCTGGTGGTGGCTCACAGGAGGATAAAGCAAGTCTGATTCCAAGTGAAGGAGAAGGTAGGAGAAGGCTGGACAGAAGCATCTTAGACCATGCAATGGAAGTGGTTCAACAAGGTTGTCGAGGTATGTAACATCAAAGGTGGCTACCAGAGGGTCATGGTCCCAAGGAGCAGACTGCCTTAGCATCTAGTCACACCAGAGACTGGAAGCTACAGGCGGGAAGCATGGTCTCAGGACTGGACGGAGTGGTAATGGAGTGGAGAACATAGTAGTTGAGTCTTTTATCAGTTAAGTTCCTTGATCAGTACCTGGTCCCTAAAAGACATTCAGTAAACCTTCACTGAATAGATGAATAGATGAATGATGATCACTGGTACTAGTGAGATTACTGAAATTGTATGACAATCTCAGTTTTAAATAATAAGCCTTTGTAATGGAATATTCTGGAAATAAGCCCCACTTTGATGGTAATTTAGCGATTCAGGCTGTTTTTAAGATCCTAGAGAAATTGTTTCAGGTTAGGGCAATGTTCCTGCACCAGAGTGGTGATGAATTGGAACAGAGTAAGAGACATGGGCACAGGGACCAAAGGGAACTAGTTCTGTACTGCTGCCCTTCAGCAAAAGTGGACCCAAAAGATGTAATAGATGTGAAGTGGTTTGGCCGCTTCTACACGTCAACCCAAACATAGACTGTCTTGCTTGTTTGTGGGTGACAGGTTTGAGGGTGAAGAAGATCCTGAGGGGGCAAGTGAGTGAAGGTACATGTCACAACTCCCCAAGATGTGGGGGGAGGGGCTATGCTTTGGAAAGTGAAGGCTCAGAGAGGGCAAGTTAGCCAAAGCAGATCAGAGTCATCTAATGAGTGGGAAGGACATTTAAATCATGAATCTCATCCACATGCTTTCTCCAGTGTTCAAAGAGCACCCTGGACAGCCAGACTCCAAAATGACCAGTCAGTTCCAGCTAAAGTGCTTCACTGGAGAAAATGTAGGCAGCTTTGTGGTTTGAAGCAGAATGTCCTAACAAAATCTGTTGATCCACTCAGGATGCTTAGAACCATGGCCTTCAAGATGTCTAAAATGCTGAAGCCAAGTTGGCGAAGGCCCTAGGAAACATTACATGTGGCTGAGAACAATGCCTGTTGGCAGAGGCGATTGTGTTCTGTGTTTACAACCCAGTTCAGCTTCAGAGAACCACAGACAAGCTGGGGCCTCTGTCTGGGGACAGGAGAAGTATCAGAAGCATCTTGGGAAAACTGCATCTTCCTGAATCCCTGAAGTTTCATTCACTCACTTTGGACAGAAGACCAGCATCAAAGAACCCAAAAAGACCTGGGTTCAAAGCCAGCCAGATTCACTACATCAGTTCATAGTCTTGAGCTGTTTGCCGAACTATGACCCTTTCATCTGTAAAAGCATCTTGGGAACCTTTGTCACTGCTTGTAATGAAGATTTCAGGTATCATATGCCAGAGAGTCCAACACCAGGCACACGGAAATTTAGCTGCCAACAACTACTACAGTTACTATTGTTATTATTATTATTATTATTATTGTGAGCAGACAATGTAAATTTGGCTTGGCTTTGACATCTACTAAATCTTTTGTCTTTGCCAGACTATTTAGCCTCTGGATCTCATCTTCCTTATATTGAAACTGGAGAAGAAAAAAAAAAAAAAAGAAACTGGAGAAAATATTATTTAATCAGGCACAGAATTATACAAATCAGAGTTAATCTAAGGAAGTGCCTAATTATGCTCCTGGATCAAAGTAGTGCTCAGTGAACATTGCCAGTGATCAGTTAGCATAGACCAAAGCAAAAATGAAAAATTATTGACGTTGGTTCATATAAATCAATAATGTCTAAACATCACAAGTCCTTTGAATTATTCTTTGGGAAATAAATTCTCTTAAATCTGCTTGCTTTATTCTGGAGGAACCTGTGGACCACAGAGGCTGGGGCTGGCTATGAGCTTGCTCTGTGTTCCTCTTCCCTGAGATCCTCCTGCACATGTTCCAAGGGACATTTCCCAGCCAGCCTCAGGTCCCCTGAGGAGAGCTGCTGAATTTTCAGACCATGAGACTCCTGTCTCTCTTCACTCTGGGCTGGCCTACCCCCAAGAAGAAAGCAAGCCAGGAGGTGGAGGAGGTTATAAAACCATTTTGTATCCATCCTGTTTTTAATTGATTTCACAGCAGGGGATGAAAAATCAGAATCTTTCCTTTGTGACCTTTCCATGAGGGAGGCCTTCTCTGGTCAGGAAGCCCAGCTGGGAAGAGCTGGGCTCCATCTGCCTGTGCTTGCTCAGCTTTCTTCCCTAGCCTGTAAAGTCCTCTCTTCCAGGGCCATGCTGCATGCCAATGGTTTCTAAGGGTCCCCCGGGGAATCCCTTGCACACTAGCTACTGGCAGACCAAGCCCTGCCTCTGTCTCAAGCTGCCCTGGGCCCACCTGAGCCTGTCTGTTCACCACCTGATGGTTATCTCACAGGACTGCTGGGGGCCCCAATGCCTTAGATCTGGATCCTGCTCTTGTTGGCTCAAAACACACAATGAATACCCTATAGGAACCCAAAGTCTCCTGGAGATTTTTGTGGATCTCAGGATGGGAGCAGAGAGGGTTCACATTGTATAATTATCTTTGATCACAATTTTTCTGCATCTTGAGGCAGGAACTTGGCCCTCAAAATGATATGTGGACACTTTTATGTGGAGTAAGTGGTTGGACAGGGTTACCATGTAACTCACCACAAAGAAAACAATGGAAACATGCATGCTTGATTCTGTTCTTAAAAGATGGTCCAAGGATCCAGCGGTAAGGGAGGGAGGGAATGGATGGGTTCCTTGCTAAATATATGACAATCTCAAGATTACTCCTAGAGAAAAAATTGAGTGACTGAGGACTCTAGACACACAGACTCTGTATATCATCTAAATGTCTTGAATTTTGTTTGGTTTTTATACAGATAATTATGCTATGTGTATGTCCAAAATATTACCATTTCCTACATATTCTTTTTTTCTAGTTTATCTAAATTGTCTTCTAGAACCTTTCACTGAGTCAAACTTTTAAGGATTGATTTTTAAAAAGTCTTAGCTATTTTGAAAGGCTAGAAGACAGACAGTCTTAGGCCAGTGTTGCCAACACAGTACAGATTCTGACTCTAAATATAATAATAATATAGCCATTATTATATTTTGTCTTCTTTTCCTAACTTCTCAACCTCTACCATTTCTCTTGCCTTCTGTGAGCTCTGACAGGATCTCCTGTCAGTTTTGCTGAGTGTGGCCATCTCCCTATAGCTGTTTGCTGAATTAGCATGTGTCAGTTCCTCATGGGTGTAGACTCACATCATGTGGCCTAATCAGAGAATGAAGAGTGTATGAGACAAATCCAGGGAAAGGTACTGTTAACATGAAATGTTGTCTAGAACTGAGTCGAGACCCACCTTCATTCTCAATGCTCCGGTGACCAGTGGGAATCCCAACTATCAATGATTCTATTACTGTGTAGGGGTTTTTCCTGGAGATGCATTTTGGCCCATCAAAAATGATAGGAACTTGTAACTCTGTGGACCACTGTGTACTGGGCGTCTAAGACCAAAACTTGAACAGCTCATTTTCTTCATTTAAAACATGTTAAGAAAAAAAAGAAGCCAAACAAAACACAAAGTGCATATTCTTGTCCAAACTTTCCTCTGAAGATGTTACCACCAGCCTCCTAACCTCCATTCCCTCAAAACCTCATCAATGGAAAGCCTGGCTCCCAGCTGGTAGCACTTTGGAGAATCCACTGGATCTCAAGGACTTTAACTCATCAGTGGATTAGCTCCCTAAGTTCACAGTTGAATGGCTAGTCAGGGTGGCTTAGTGTCACTGAGGGTGTGCCATTGAAGGGTCTGTCTTTCCCTTGGACTTCTTGGCCATGATGTTCTGTCTCACCTCGGGCCCTGCAGCCTCCGAGTCAACTGACCGTGGATGACAGACACCTCTGAAGCCATGACCCAAAATGAATCTTCCCTCCCTTTGCATTTTTCATTATGTGTTTTACAATGGCCAAAAGCCAACTGCCATGACCTTCTCCAACTTGACACCCTAGAGGGTAGGAAGCACCATGCTTTCTCTTGGCTTAATAAGTGTTCAGGATTCCCCAGCCCACCAGCTTTGGGAACTCCCATTTCCTTCTGAGCTAGGGAGAGCACGTGGTATCCCTCTCAGGAGAGTGGCAGGCATTGAAATCCTGAGCATTCTTTGTTGTTTGTGTTTGAAGTTGGGTCTTGCTCTGCAGCCCCAGGCTGGCCTAGACTCCTGAACCTCCTGCCTTCACCTTCCAAGTGCTGGGATTACAGGCATGAGCTACTGTTCTTCGTTTCCTGTTTCCCCTCTTGTTGGCATTTTTGAGGTTTGAGACAGGGTCTCATTATCCAACTCAAGCAGCTCCACATGTCCAAATCCTCCTGTCTCAGCCCTCAGCTTCCTGTGCGGTAGAATTGGAAGCATTGTCACCATAGAGTTTGTGAAGATGGAGGAAAAGGCAAAATAAAGGCTCAGATAAAAGGGCACATGATAATGGTAGATGGGCCAGGGAGATGCTGTACTGCTAGCTTTTAAGGGACCACAGGATAAGGAAATTAAGTAGCCTTAAAAGAGAAAAGAGTCTTCAGCATACCTTGACTATAACCTAGTGGGAGTCACATCAAACTTCTGAACAACAATGCTAAGGGAATAAATTCATGCTTTAATACAGCAAGTTCATGATAATTTGTTATCGCAGCAAACAGGTAACTAATACCCACGATACCAATAGGCCAGTGTAAGTTCTCACTTGAGGAAACCTTGTCTCACTCTGAAGCTGCTGTCTCACATCTACTGCAGCTGCCACATTCAGGTGTGTGATGTCACCATTTTATTCCAAGAACAAGGTTTTTAATTTTGGTGTAACCATGTTCTTTATTTTGGTGACTAATGAGCAGACAAAACTGTCTGTCCCAAAATGAAAGTGTCCATCTCCAAAAACCCAAATGACAGTTCTTCTTGCCAGCAACTTCAGCTGTGCCTCTAGCTCCCTTGGCTAAAATAAGTCTTACTTGGTGTTCCTCTCAAATGTCTTGATAGGCTTGTCAGTCATGGGTGTGTGTGTCTCTGCATGGTCTGTTCAGTATGCCCATCACCACTATGAAGGAGCAGGCCAGGGCCCCAATGCTCAGCTAACAATCTATGCCACCGCCACACCAGTTCTCAGAGCCAGGGTTGGAAAAGATCTTTCTAGAGCCTGATCACCCTTCTGCTTGCAAATATTCAATGGTTCCCATTGCTGTTTGGAAAAAATACAAAATCTATACAAGGTCTCCAAGGCCCTGAATAATTCAGCCCATGCCTACACATATGGCTCACTTCCCCATGTGGCAAGCTAGCACCTGAGTAGTTCTGGCAGGGGAACTGATGTGGAGCTGTGGCATGGGCTATGCAAAAGCAGATCCTCTTGGTTCTGTGGAGTCCAGTAGGTAAGATGTATTTGAGGCTGTTCTGGATTGAATTGTATCACCCCAGCCCAATCAGGTCATATGTTGAAATCTTAGTGCCCAGTTTATGGAGATGTGACCTCCATTGGGAGTGTTCTGATCATCATGAGTGCATTGGGGCCCAATGCAATCATAGGGAGTTTTAAAAGTAGGAGAGAAATGCAGATGTAATTAGTTAGATGATGTCATTCTGGAGAAGGGTAGGCTACTAATCCAATTTGACTGATGTCCTTATAAAAGAGAAATCTGGACGCAGGCACGCACACCAGGAGTATGCCACATGCAGACTGAGTTTATGACACACAAGCCAAGAACTAACTCTCTCCTCTCTCTCTCCTCTCTCTCTCTCTCTCTCTCTCTCTCTCTCTCTCTCTCTCTCTCTCTCTCTCTCTCTCTCTCTCTCGTGCTGTAGCAGCCCCCAATAAGAACTGCAAGGCAGTACATTTCTGTTGCACTAAGGTGCTTGATTACTGGCCTGTTGTTATGGCAACATGAGTAAACAAACAGGAGCCTCACTACTTTCTCATAGGCTTCAGTTTCTCCACATTTTGATACTGGTGGAAGTCCAGAGTTCTAGGTGTGTAAATGTATATATAACAAAGTGCCAATCTGTGTAAACAATAGTCCATAAAACTTACCAAATGACAAATGAGAGTACCAAAGCAGGCTGCTAAGGACTCATTCAGAAAGCCATATTAGTCAGTGTGCCCCCGCCCCCCAAAGGCTGGTTTGTTATCCTCTCCTGAGACATAACACCAAAGGCTCAATATCTCAAGATTCTCCACACATTAAACTTCCCAATAAGAACAAAGCACAGTTTTGATCTCTTTGCTCCTGTGTCTTTCTTCCATCATTTTCCCAAGCTTTGTGATCTTTTTTATTAAAGCCAAAGTAGATCAGACTCCTTAACTGCAACCAGTTAAAGAGAGGTGAGGTCATCTTGGTACATCAAATGATCCTTTGAGAAAAGAGTTTTTAGTGGACCCCTTCCTAGCAAGAGAGCTATGCCCAGCTGGGAAGGCAGTAAGCTCATTTTCAGTTGACTTTTCAGGCCTTTTCCTAAAAAGAGGCAGTCTCTGGGTTTAGGAGCTCCATTTTGATTGGGCAAGGATGCAGCATAGAAACCACTCCGGGTCTAGCACAAGGTTTGCTTCTGGAGTCCCAGGCTCTGGGGCTACAGGCGCAGTGACATTCAGAGGTGGGGGCTTTGTGTGAAGCGGAGGAGATGGAGAGGAAGTGGGAGCCAAGGGAACTAAACGGAACTGGAAGAGACCAGAGAACGGAGGGTAATGCAGCGGAGAGAGGAAAGAGCCACTAGCTTTCAGACCCTGTGTTCTCTGCTCAGGCAGGAGGGACTGTCTTCAGGATCCTCAGGACAGGCCTTGCTGACATACTCACCAACCCAGAGGTGGCTTGTGTCCCAGTGAGATCATGGAAGGACAAATAAGTGCCATGTAAGGGATTGGGTGATGACCAATCCACCCCCTCAGTAGCTTAAACATAACCATCAGTTTAATCTGTGTGATAGTGAGAAGTATATGCCATGATATTGTTATCTCTGTATTTCAGAAGAGGAAACAGAGGCATACAGCCATCAGGTAACTTATTCAGTGTCCTAAAGCTGGTAAATGAGAGAGAGAAAGAATTTGAACCCAGTCTGACTGACTCAGAGACCACATTTTTCCACTGTACCACTCCAATTTCTGAAATGAAAACCAGTACATCACAAATTTACCACCACGGCCATCTGAGCCACGAGTAGCTCTCTAATTGGGGTTTTTAGACTGAGAGTTTGTTTTGAAGATAATTAATGAGAAACATTTGGAACCTTGGCCTCTGAGCATCTCCCCCGACATCCTCCAACTGGGCTTACTAACAATTACTGTTGGCATTCTGTGCCTTCCCCACCCCACATACACCAGAAGTGGGATGCCAGTCAATAAGGTAGATTCTGCAGACCTTGGAATTCAGTCTCCTTACTTTATAATACAGACTGTCAAAGCCGGCTCTCTGACTACTTGTACTGTTCATCAACTACCATTATTTAACTTGGGATGCTGAACAGCAACATTATTGGATAGACTGAATAGTCTGCTTGTCTTTTAAATTTGTGGACCATTTTTTCTCAGAAAAATACTATCTAAATTTCTAAAACTCAGTAAGATTATGTAATGGTATTAGCAACAAAAACAACCATGGCAACTGTTATAAAAGTGGTTGGTCCTCTCTCAGGCAATTGTTATGGGCTGCAGTCAAATACTATCTCTGCAAATTGCCTGCTTCCTGTTATGTCGAGGACATCAGGGTACAAGAGAAATAAGGGTCACACTGTTATTGCAAGGTCAAAATGTCTTTGCCACTGCTGCGGTTATCATTATCTCATAGCCACACTCAACAAGCAAGGAAAATTCCCACATGCCAAGAAGACCAAAAAAAAAAAAAAATCAAACCTATGACATTGAACAGATGCTAAAAACAAATGGTTCCTAGGAGCAGGGTCTTCAGATTCATAGGAGCAGAGGGCTGAATCTTGGGTTGCAAATGACATAAGACAGAACTTATCTTGTTGAATAGAGATGAAAGCAGATGGAGCTATGCCCTCCATATAAGGACTAGAAAACTGTCCACTGGTGGAAGGTTGTGGCAGGAAGTTGACTGTCTGCCTGACGTTGTGGGTGGCAGAAGAGATCTCCAGAAATCAAACTTCCAAAATTGTGCCATGTGTGGGTGTTTTTCAGAGTTTCTCCTAACCATAACTGAAGGAAGTTATAGTCAAAAAATAAACATAAAAATTATCTAAGAATGGAACCAGCAGAGGGAATGTGAACCAAGTCACACAGGGGCCTGCACAAGACAGGCCTATGGGACTCCACAGGAAGTGGTTGCTACTGCAGATGTGCTCAAGGCAAAATCCATCTAACCATGTGCAAAAGGAGCCTACCTTGAAATATAGTTAGAGATGAGGAATAAGAGACATGCACACTCCATAAACTATCCATAATGCAACAGGATGAAAGGGGTTTTAAAAGAAGACATTCACAGGCAAGAAGGCCCAATCACTACCAGGTACTCTTGAAAAAGCCCCAGCACATGAATGAATGGGGATGAGTACAGAGGGGTGGTTGGGACAAGGCAGGCAGAGAGGAGCAGCCTTCCACCACAGAGCAGCTTAGAGCAAATAACAAGGAGACGTCATCTACTACAGGAGCAACCAGGAAAGCAGGAAAGACCTCCAAAGGCAGTAGGATGTATTCAAGACTTATTGGAGGAAATGTTTTTGAGTGCTACGTAGAAATGCAAATGAACACTTGATAAAAGGCAAAAGGTTGCTTCATACACTGGGATGCATAGGGTCAGAAGAGTGTTAATCACTCCCAAAGTAACCTATACATGGAATTTAAAAAAATATCAACAGAAGGTTCTGTTAATTAGAACAAGATGACTTCCAACTTCTTGTGGGAAAAATAAATCATAGAGAAAAGCCAAAGATTTGAGGAGGAACTCACCCCACTATATATTAATATATAAGTCACAATAATAATAGAAGTTATTAAAGGAAAAATCATCATCTAGAATTTGCATCCAACAAAAATATCTACAAAAGTAAAGATAGCAAACAAACCATTTTTAGGCAACTGAAGCCCGGTACAGTTATCGCTAAGGAGACTTGCTGGGAAAAAAATGAAAGAAGATAATTTTTAAAGAGAAGCAAGTAACACCAGATAGGAACGTGGGTCTGTCCTTAGCAATGAAAAAAGCAGGGAAGTAACCGTGTATAAAATGCAGAACCTGTAATATAAACCCTAAAGAAAAAAGATGTTTTCATTATTTAAACTTCCTGGTAACAATGCATGAAGGAAACATCAATCAATGGTGACTAATATCCTTAATATCAATGGACTCAACTCACCTATAAAAAGACACACTCTAACGAGATGGATACAACAACAGAAGCCATTCTTCTGTTGCATACAAGAAGCACATCTCAACCACAAAGACAGACACAGGCTCAGAGTTAAGGGTTGGGAAAAGATTTTCCAATTAAATGACCCTAAGAAATAAGCTGGGGTTGCCATCATAATATCCAACAAAGTAGACTTTAAACTAAAATTAATTAAAAGGGACCAAGATGGACATTACTTATTTATTGCAGAACAAATTGGTCAAGAGGATACTTCAATCCTGAATATTTATGCCCCTAATATAAGGGCACCTATCTATGCAAAAGATAAAAGGGCTGAAAAAAAATAAGGGAAACATCATCCTTCATAATAGCTGCAAAGAGTATTAAATACCTTGGAGTAACTATAACCAAAGAAGTAACAGACCTATTTGACAAAAATTTTAAATCACTGAAGAAAAAAATTGAAGAGGATATCAGAAAATGGAAAGCTCTCCCATGATCCTGGATAGGTAGGATCAACATAGTAAAAATGGCAATTCTACCAAAAGCAGTCTACAGATTCAATGCACTGCCTATCAAAATCCCAACACAATATTTTACGGCCCTTGAAAGAACAATACTCAGCTTCATTTGGAATAACAGGAAAGCCAGGATTTACAAAATAATTTTACTCAACAAAAGAACCTCAGGAGGCATCACCATCCCTTACTTCAAGTTATACTATAGAGCTACAGTAATAAAAACAGCCTGGTACTGGCATAAAAACAGACTTGTGCATCAATGGAATCAAATTGAGGATCCGGGCATTAACCCAAAAACCTATGAACACCTGATCTTTGACAAAGAGGCCCAAAATATTCAATGGAAAAAAAGATAGTATCTTTAACAAATGGTGTTGGCATAGCTGGATGGTAGTGTGTAGAAAAACACAGATAGATCCAAGCCTGTCACCCTGCACAAAACTCAAATCCAAGTGGATCAAAGACCTCAACATAAACCCAGCCACTCTGAACTTGATAGAAAAGAAAGTGGATAATACCCTCCAATGAATTGACACAGGTGACCACTTCCTAAATATAACACCAGTGACACAGACACTAAGAAAAACAAGTAATAAGTGAGACCTCCTGAAACTGAGAAGCTTCTGTAAAGCCAAGTACACAGTCAATAGTACAAATCAACAGCCTACAGAATGGGAAAAGATTTTCACCAACCCTACAAATATATAGAGAACTCAAGAATCTAGAGCCCAAAACCTTGAATAACCCAATCAAAAAATGGGGCTCAGAACTAAAAAGGGAATTCTCAGCAGAAGAATTACAAATACCTGAAAGGCACTTGAAAAAGTGCTCTTCATCTTTAGCCATCAGAGAAATGCAAATCAAAACAACTTCGAGATACCACCTGACACCTGTCAGATTGGCTAAGATAAAAGACACAGATGACAGCCTATGCTGGAGAGGGTGTAGAGCAAGGGGAACACTCCTCCATTGTTGGTGGGAGTGTAAGCTTGTTCAGCCACTCTAGAATACAGTATGGCAATTTCTCAGAAAACTGGGAGTCAATCTCCCCAAGGACCCAGCAATACCACTTCTGGGTGTATATCCTAAAGAAGCACATTCACACTCCAAAGACATTAGCTCAACTATGTTCATAGCAGCACTATTTGTAATAGCAAGAACCTGGAAACAACCTAGATGCCCCTCAACTGAACAATGGATTAATAAACTGTGGTACATCTACACAATGGAGTACTACTCTGCAGTAAGATAAAATGATATCCTAAAATTTGCAGGTAAATGGATGGATTTGGAGAATATCCTCCTGAGCGACACAAACCCAGAAAGATAAGCAGGGGATGTACTCACTCATTAGTGGACTCTAAACAAAAAAGCACAAAGCAAAACATGTCCAAGCTGCAAACCACAATCACTGAAAAGCCTGCGATCTGAAACACCTTGAACTGGCACCTTGGATCCCACTCCCTCCAGAGGATCACTTGACCCAGTCTTGATGTTGGGGTGAGGCAACTGGATCTGACTGGAGTGGATGCTGAACTTAGCCATATTGGGACCTTGGGATCTCCTGCCCTTACTGGGGAGGAGGTAAAGAGATGTGGAGAAGAGAGAGTGACTGGAAGGGGTAGGAGGGGAAAGGGAGCTTGAACAAGGATATACAAAGATTAAAAAATATGACTTTATTCATAAAAATAAATTATTTAGAATTTTCTATTAAAAAAGCATGAAGGTTTACATGCATGTAACATGTATGACAAGGGTAATGCAAAGTGTGGAAGGAAAAAGCAGAAATGTAAGCTATGGTGAGAATGTTATCTATGAGGTTGTGACATGTTAAAAATTTACATTGTAGTAATCACTAAAAAAATAAGTGTAAAAAGGAAAAAGTTATATCCAATAAGATAACAGAGGACAAATAGTGGAGTACTTTTTTTCCTTTTTAAAGTAAATGAATCTAAAGTTGGATCTTAGAATTAAGAGAAAGAACAAAGATCATTTGGGGCAATTAGAAAACAAACAGGAAGTTATTGTATTTAACCTGATTATATAATAATCACATTAACTATAAATGACCGAAGTATGGGAAGATAAACACTGTCAAATGAGGAAAGGCATCAAGCTCACAAGTGCTACCTATAGGAAACCCCATTTCTCACTTCAAATAAAAGAAATCTCAGAGAAGTTAAAGGCTGGATAGAAGAGAGACATGCCAGAATTGAAGTAATTGCAAAATAAACTGCTGTGCTATATTATAACACTGTCCCATAGAGTAGGTCTAAAGATGATGTTTGTCCTCAAAGACGAGAGAAACACTTCCTAGCATAGCTAAAGAAGAGAGAATCCTGGCGATGTACATGGTAGCCAGTGGTGTTTGTGGAGACAACTAAGTCTTATGCTGCTCAAGCCCCTATGTAACATGAACTATGCATACATCCTGTGCTGTAGGTCACCTCTACATTTATTGTAATTGCCAATAATGACACAATGAAAATGATTTCCAATAATTACAAGAAAAACAGTCTTGAGTGTTCAGCACAGATGTAGTTTTCAGGTATTTTTGATTTGTGGTTGGGTAAATCAACAGATACAATCCCCTGAATTTGGAGGGCCAATTGTTTACCCAAATTTAGAACTTTACCAAAAAAATCAGCCAGAGTTGAGGTCATGACTCAGTAGTAGAGCATGTCTGACATGCATGAGGACCTGTGTAGAATCTCCCATGTGAGAAGGGTGAGTAAAGCAAACACTAATAAAAGCAGAGATGTGTAAGGCATTTACAGGAAAAATAGAAAATTAGAGCCAATGTAGAGATGCTGACCGCACTTGACTCATAAATCATCATACCAAAGTCGTGACAGTCTTCTATACGAACTTCACACCAATATTCACTAGGGTGACAATCATATTGGTCATAAAACAGCCTCAATAAACATGACATGTTTAACGAAGACAGTTCTTACTGTGTTTCACTAACACACCAAGATTAAATAAGGATTCAAGAATCAAAATACCATTATCTGGAAAAGATATTTAGATATTACAGGACTAGAGAGATGACTCTGTGGTTAAGACCACTGGTTGCTTGTTCAGAAGATCCAGGTTAGATTTGAGCACCTAAATGCATGGCTTATGACCTTTTGTGACTTCAATACTAGGAAATTCAATGTTCTCTTTTGGCCCCGTCAGTGCTGAACACACATATGGTACATAGACATACATGTAGAAAAACACTCATACACATGAATAAAAATAAACCTTTAAACAAATAAATAAATGTTTAGAAATTAGACTGAACACTTTAGCTAATTCATAGTAAAAAAAACAAGAAAATTGATAAATATTTTGAACGGAAAAATATTGTGAACATACTATATAAAAATGTATGGGACACAACTAAAACAGAACTCAGAGGGAACATTATAGTTTTAGAGAAAAGAAAAGAGAAAAAAACCTCACATCTATAACCAATCTTCCATATCAAGAAGCCAGGGGCTGGGAGGTGATAAAACCAAACACAGAAGAGACAAACTTGAACCAAAATAGAGTAAGTCCATGACAGTCTGTTATATTGATTGTAATTAAAATTTTTGGACATGAGAAAAGGACACGAGGTCTATAAGATCTGCAGAGATGAGTCTCTGTGGTAGTCTCCTATTTTTTAAGGAATATTTTTTGCATTGATTATTTTCATACACCTATACAGTATATCTTGGTTGTATCTACCCTAATTTCCTCTAGATACACCTCAACCAATTTCCCAACTTCATATACTCTTCTTTTATATGACTGAGTCCAGCTAGTGGTGCCTGTGCATGCATGGGTGTGGGACCATCCCCTGGAGTCTGGCAACAAATCTACCTGTGATCACATCCTGGAAGAAAAAAATTCTCAGCTACCAATAGCTCCACAGTTAGGGGTGAAGTCTTTGCAGTGCCTCACAAATCTGTGCTGAAATGTTGACCAGTTTGATTTTTTGTTGGTCTTGTGCAGGTAACTAGCCATAGCTGCTGTGAGCCCATGGCACAATGGTCACATCATGGCCAGAAGACAAGATTCTACCATCTGGCTTTTCCACTCTATCTGCACCTTCTTTTGCAATATTTCTGGAGTCATCCAAGTTTGATACAGATGTCTCATATAAGGCAGTGTTTCAATCTTCATGTATTTTTAGGACTTGATCTTCCATGAGTCTCTGCATTAACTGCTGTTAACTGTTTTAATAACCTTCTCTGTAACCGGAGAGATGACTTAGGGGTTCAAAGCACTTATTCTAGAAAATTCAATTCCCAACATGTACACAGGGGCTCACATTATCTGTAATTCCAGATCTAGAGAATCCAACATCCTCTTCTGACAATCTCAGATATCAGACACACATATGTGGCACATATTTACAAACAGGCCAAAAACTCAGACAAGAAAAATAAATACTAAAAATTAAAAATAAGCAAATAAATCTTTAAAAAAAATTCTCGGATCAAGGTTGACAACACCACTAATTTATAGGAATAGAATGTAGAAGGCAGTTATTTTGACAATATATTTATTTAATAAAATAATAGTAGTAGGTTTTTTCTCTAGGTCCTATGACCCTCCCAGGTATAGGCTTGTGAACATACTTACAGTGTAGTCATGAGTATTCTGCTGTGTAGTAGGACTAAAATGTATTTTTAAAAGGTGGTTGGTTACCCCAATAATAGTAATGCCACTATTACACTGATTTGTACATCTCAGTCAGAAGGTCAGTATTATATTATACAGTGTCCACTATTTAGTGAGACCATTTATGACCTTGTCCCTCACTTTTTTACCCACTATAAGAACTAGTTATCAGGAAAGGAGTCTACAGCTTGGTTTCCATTTTCTGCAACACAAGTGCACGGTGTCATCAGCAATAGGGTTTTGACATCCTGTTACAGTGAGCAACGCAGAAAATGACAATAGTCTATATTTTGAGAGTCTCTGGACCCTCCGTGACCAATAGCTTATAAGGAGGTATTTCATACCTGGCCCTTGGATTTTTATCTAATAACTTTTGTCTTCTGGGGAAAGGCTTGTCAATGCAGGTACCTCCTTTCAAAATCCTCCTTTTAAAAATTATACTTTAAAATTAGTTTGTCAGGTAGGGAAATTATTGGTCTTTTATTTTATTTTATTTGTTAACCCAAAAGTAGGGTCTAAGCATGATCACCAAGGTGTCATATGTCATGAAGGAAAAACAAAAGAATTTATAGCCAACAGACCTATCCAAAAAGAACTGCTGATGACAATATTTTGGCAGAAGAGAGATGACATTAGAGAAAAGATTGGGATCTAAAGAATAACACAAGAGAAAGATGCAGTGTACATCCATGTCAGTGAGATATAAGGTCAGACCTTCTCTCATTGGAGTTTAAAGCCTGTACAGGTGTGGAAAGCGCAAAAAATAAAACTGTATAGTAGATATTTCACTGTCTGTAGACATAAGAGAGAAGGTAAAAGGATTGATGGAACCTCAAGGGGCCTGCATTTCACTTGAAATGGTGAAATGGCTCCTGTTAGCTGAGTGTGATGCTTAGGGGTTCATTTTGCAATTCCTAAAATACCAAAAGCTAACAGTTAAATTGAAATGGAATACTAATTATCCAAACACAGGTTAATCAAATATAATACTAAATATTCAAACACTCTAAAACAAACTAGAGGAATAAAAATTGGAATGAAAAACAGAATTCAAGAAACCATAAAGAAATTCAAAGGACAAGGGAAAATACACTGAACTGAAATGACTAAGTTATCATCAAAATGAAATTCGGAGCAGGGGATATTTCAGAGATGATGAGGGACATTTCATAATAACAGGTACAATTCAACAAGAAGACACAGAATAATACAAACAGACTGTTAAAGTTCATGAAATTGGAAGTGACACACTCTGGAGGGGGAGGAATGGCTGGTAGATAGGTGCAAGAAATTTTGCAGCTCTCTCACTTGAAGTGGTGGCTACAAGTAACAGCAAGGTACTGTGTGCTCAAGCACTAGAAATGAGGATAACTGAGGACAGGTATGTTTAATATAGAACATTATACAATGTATACATATATGGAAATATCATATGGCTCCCTTTAGTATATTTTTATGTGTTAGTTAAAAATAAAGATTTGAAAAGCATCCCCCACCCCCCCACACACACACCAAATAAAACCTTCTTTGGTTCTAGGAGCTGCCTAATTAGTAAATCTTTTTTGTTTTGTTTGCTTTGCTCAGAGAAACTCCATGGAACTTAATTAGTCTAGAAATGTTCCTTTCAGCAAACTAATGCATAATCTTCAAACATCATGGGATTCATTTGGAAATCAATAATGTAAAGGCATTTAGGAAATGCAACCATTTTAAATTAATAAATTTATTAATTTAACAGGTCAAGTATCTACCTGTTTCTGGGTCACTTTTCTTTGGGGTAGGAACATTTCAAAATGGAAATAAAACTTGAATGCTTTTAAACTGACCCCAAATTAAAACTTTGTGATCATAAAATAATGACAGCCCTTCCCATTGATAAAGACGGTGATAAAGGTGGGGACATGGCAAACAGTGTGGGCAGTTTGTGGAGCCTTTTGCAGTAGGATCAGAGTATGTTTCTAGTGCATGAACTGACATCTCAGGGTTTGGTGGAATTATGTTGTTGCATTGTATAATTGTCCTGCCTACTGGTTTAATAAAAATGCTGATTGGCTGAAGGTAGATAGGGAGTGTGGGCTGGGTTACCAGACTAAGAAAATTCTGGGTACAAGAAGAACAGAGCAGAGATGCTAGGTGACATGGAGGAAAGAAGTTGAAATGCTGCTGAGAAAAGGTACCAAGCCACATGGCTGAACAAGATAAGAATTATGGGTTCATTTAAGAGTAAATAGTTAGAAAGTTGACTTCGGCCCCTGAACCTGGGCTCTAATTGGCCACTCCACTGCTGCAGCACAGACCACTGCCTACTGGGAAAATAGCAATGGGGGAGGGGCTGGGTCCTTTGGTTCTGGGCGCACACCTCTAGGTTGGAAGTCCAGCTTCAGCGGGGAGCACAGTCTGCACAGAGAGGGACTGTTGTAGTAGCAGCAGGGAAGCAGGGGAGTTCTTAGGAGCACAGCAAGGAGATCAGAGGTTAGAAGGTGACTTCTGCCACCTGAACCCAGGCCCTGAGATGGCTTCTTGGCTTGGATGCAGAGCACAGCCCACCCAGTTCACAGCTGGTGTAGTAGCAGTGGGGAAACAGCCAAGTCCCTGTGCACACAGCTGAGAGGTGAGAGGTCAAGAGGTGATGACTGGCATAACACACCGACCTCACGAGAACAGCTACCCTCTGAACACATAGCTAATTAAGAGCCTTCAGAAACTAAAGAGCCCTCAGACCAACAACTCACTAGGAGCCGACCAAGAAATAACCAAGAGAGAATAGGGGAAACAATGGGCAGATGGCAGTGCAAAACTACATACAACAATACAAAGGTCAACAAGACACCACCAGAAGAAGCAAACAGTTCTATAGCTTCAAGACCTGAATATAACAATGAAGAGGGAACAAAAGAAAACGACCTTAAAAACAGCTTTATGAAACTATTAGAAGCCTTAAACAAGGACATAAAAAATTCCCTTAAAGAAATAGAAGAAAATACAAACAGAAAATTAGAAGAGATGAACAAAGCCCTGAATGAAACTAAAGAAGACCAAGAAAAAGAAAACAAATAGGTGAAAGAAATTTGCCAAGAATTAAAAACTGAAATAGAAGCAATAAAGAAGACAAAGCTAGGAATAGAAAATCAGAAAAAAAAAATGACCTAGAAACACAGATTCAAGCATAATCAATAGAATCCAAGAGATGGAAGAGAGAATCTCTGGGGTGGAAGACTCAATAGTGGTAATAGATGCATCAGTTAAAGAAAACACTAAAACCAAAAAAGTCATGACACAAAATGTCCAGGAAATTTGGGACACCATGAAAAGACCAAACCTGAGAATAACTGGAATAGAAGAAGGAGAAGAATACCAACTCAAAGACACAGATAATATATTCAATAAAATCACAGAAGAAAACTTTCTCAACTTAAAGAAGGAAATGCCTATAAAGATACTGGAAGCCTACAGAACACCAAATAGACTAGATCCACAAAAAAAGACTGTTCGCCATATAATAATCAAGCCTCTAAACCTACAGAATAGAGAAAAAATATTAAGAGCTGCAAAGGAAAAAAGGTCAAATCACCTGTAGAGGGAGACCCATCAGAATAACACCCGACTATTCAATGGAAACAATGAAAGCAAGAGGGTCCTGGTCAGACATTATACAGACACTAAAAGTGCATAGATGCCAACCTAGAATACTGTACCCAGCAATATCTTGTTTATATGGAGTAAACAAGATATTTCACAACATTAACCATATTTAAACAATACCTAACCACAAATCTTGCCCTTCAAAAAGCCCTAAAGGGAAAACTTCAACCTAAGAAAACCAGAAATACCCATGTAATCACAGACAATTGATAATCCCACAAAAGAACCCCCCAAAAGGAAACATAAGCTACCACCAAAAATGATGGGAAATATTGATCATTGGTCATTAATATCAATAGAATCAATTCAACTATGAAAAGACACCCTAACACTATGGATACAAAAACAGAAACTATCTTTGTGCTGCATACAAGAAATGCACCTGAACTTTAAAGACAGACACACAGGCTTATATTAAAAGGTTGGAAAAGACTTTCCAATCAAATGGCCCTCAGAAACAAGCTGGTGCAGCCATTCTAATATCTAACAAAATAGACTTTAAACTAAAAATGAATAAAAACAGACCAGAAAGGTCACTATTTATTCATCTCAGGAAAAATTCACCAGGATGAAATCTCAGTCCTGAATATCTATGCCCCTAACACAAGGGTACCTACATATGTAAAAGAAACACTTCTAAAGCTTAAACCCCATATAAAACCTGACATACTAATAGTGGGAGACTTCAATACCCCACTTTCACCCTTGGATAGGTCAGCTAGACAGATATTCAACAGAGAAATAAGGGACCTAGCAGAAGTTATGACCCAAATGGACTTAGTAGATATATACTGAACCCTTCACCCACATAAAAAGAATATATATATTTCTCAGCACTCCATGGAACTTTCTCTAAAATTGACCACACACTAAGTCATAAAGCAAATATCAATAGGTATCAAAAAAAAAATGTGTATAACACCTTGTACCATTTCAGACCACCAGGGTCTAAAATTAGAGTTCAACAACATCAAGAATCACAGAAAGCCTACCAACTCATGGAAACTAAACATCACTCAACTGAACCACCTCTGGGTCAAGGAAGAAATTAAGAAAGAAATCAAAGACTTCCTAGAATTCAATGAAAATGAATCCATAACATACCCAAACTTATGGGATACAATGAAAGCGGTCTTAAGGGGAGAATTCATAGCACTAGATGCCTACATGTAAAGACTAGAGAAATTTCACACAAGAGAACTATCAGCACAGCTGAGGGCCCTAGAACAATTAGAAGCAAACTCACCTAGAAGGAATAGATGGCAAGAAATAATCAAACTTAAAGCTGAAATCAACACAATTAAAACAAAAACAAAAAACAAAAAAAAAAATCAATGAATCAAAGAATTGGTACTTTGGGAAAGTCAACAAAATAGATAAACCCTTATTCAAACTAACCCAAAAGCAGAGAGATAGTATTCAAATCAACAAAATCAGAAACAAAAAGGGAGACATAACAACAGATCCCCAGGAAATCCAGAGAATTATCAAGTCATACTTTGAAAATCTATACTCCACAAAAAATGGAAAACCTAGAAGAAATAGACAGCTTTCTGGACAGGTCCCATTTACCAAAATTAAATAAAGACCAGATTAAAGACCTAAAAAGTCTTACAACATCAAAGGAAATTGAAGCTGTCATTAAAAGTCTCCCAAATTAAAAAAAAAGCCCAGGCCGAGATGGTTTCATTCATTGCAGAGTTCTACCAGATATTCAAAGAAGAGCTAATACCAATACTCTTCAAACTGTCTCATACAGTAGAAACAAAACGAACATTGCCAAACAATTTTTATGAGACCACAATAGTCCTGATACCCAAGCCACTCAAAGATGCAACAAAGAAAGACAGTTACAGACTGTTCTCTCATGAACATTGATGCAAAAATTCTCAACAAAATTCTCGCAAACCATATACAACAACATATGAAAAATATCATCCACCACGATCAAGTAGGCTTCATCCCAGAAATGCAGGGATGGTTTAACATATGGAAAACTGTAAATGTCATCCATCATATAAACAAATTGAAGGAAAAAACCACATGATCATTTCCTTAGATGCTGAAAAACCCTTTGAAAAAAATCCAACACTCATTTATGATTAAAGCTCTGGAGAGATCAGGAATACAGAGAAAATACCCAAATATAATAAAGGTGATTTACAAGAAGCTGACAGCCCAACATCAAACTTAATGGAGAAAAACTCAAAACAATCCCACTAATATCAGGAACTAGACAAGGCTGTCCCCTCTTCCCTTATCTATTCAACATAGCTCCCAAAGTTTTAGCTAAAGCAATAAGAGAACAAAAGGAAATTAAGGGGATATAAATTGGTAAGGAAGATGTCAAAATATCTCTATTTGCAGATGACATGATTGTATACATAAGTGACCCACAAAATTCTACCAGGGAACTTCTACAGCTGATAAACACCTTCAGCAATGTAGCAGGATACAAGATTAACTCAAAGAAATCAGTAGCCCTCTTATACACTAAAGATAAAAGGGCTGAAAAAGAAATAAGGGAAACATTACCTTTTATAATAGCTGCAAATAGCATTAAATACCTTGGAGTAACTATAACCAAAGAAGCATCAGATATGTTTGACAAAAATTTTAAATCTCTGAAGAAATTGAAGAGGATATAAGAAAAATGGAAAGATCTCCCATGTTCCTGGATAGTGAAAATGGCAATCTTACCAAAAGCAATCTACAGATTCAATGCAGTTCCCATCAAAATCCCAACACAATTTTTTACAGACCCTGAAAGAACAATTTTATTTGGAATAACAGTAAAGCCAGGACTGCCAAAACAATTTTGCTCAACAAAAGACCCTCAGGAGGCATCACCATCCCTGACTTCAAATTATACTATAAAGGTATAGTAAAACAGCTTGGTACTGACATAAAAACAGATTTGTGGATCAATGGAATTGAACTGAAGACCCAGACACACCTATAAACACTTGATTTCTGACAAATAGGCCAAATATATTCAATGGAAAAAAGATAGTATCTTCAACAAATGGTGTTGGCATAACTGAATGGCAGTGGGTAGAAAAATGAAAATAGATCCAAACCTATCACCTTGCACAAAACTTAAATCCAAGTGGATCAAAGACCTCAACAGAAACCCAATTACACTGAACTTGATAGAAAAGAAAGTGGGAAATACCTTCCAATGCATTGGCACTGATGACCACTTCCTAAATATAACACCAGTGGCACAGACACTAAGATCAACAATCAATAAGTGGGACCTTCTGAAACTGGGAGCTTCTGGAAAGACAAGGACACAGTCAATAAGACAAAATGACAGCCTACAGAATGGGAAAAGATTTTCACCAACCCTACAAGTGACAGTGATATCTAAAATACATAGAAAACTCAAAAAACTAGAGCAAAACTCTTAATACCCCAATTAAAAACTGGGGTTCAGACTAAAAAGGGAATTCTCAACAGAAGAATTAAAAATGACTGAAAGGCACTTGAAAAAGTGCTCTTCATCTTTAGTCATCAGAGAAATGCAAACCAAAACAACTTTGAGATACCACCTTACACCTGTCAGATTGGCCAAGATTAAAAACACAGATGACAGCCTATGCTGGAGAGGATGCAAAGCAAGGGAAACACTCCTCAATTGTTGGTGGGAGTATAAACTTGTTCAACCAGTGTGGAATGCAGTATATGGTTTCTCAGAAAACGGGGAATCAATCTTCCCAAGGACCCAGCAATACCATTCTTAGGCATATACACTAAAAATGCACATTCACACCCCAAAAGCATTAGCTCAACTATGTTCATAGCAGCATTATTCATAATAGCAAGAACATGGAAACAACCTAGCTGTCCCTCAACTGAAGAATGGATTAACAAACTGATAATGGAGTACTCTACACAATGGAGTACTACTCAGCAGTTAGGAAAATTGATACTCTAAAATTTGCAGACAAATGGATGAATATGGAGAATATCCTCCTGAGTGAGGTATCACAATCCCAGAAAGAGAAAGAGGGTACGTACTCACTTATTAGTGGACTTTAAAAAATATATAGAAAAAGAGAGAGATGTCATTGAATACAAGAGCTCAAGACCAGAACATAGCTAAATGACACAATGCCTCACTTCTGCATTGTTGGCTTCTGGCAGAGGGGTGGGTGAGGAAAGACTTATTTTCTTTAAGGGTCTGGCCACAGGGAGTTTAATTATGCTCCAGTAAGTAAATGAGCAGCATGAATGGGCTGTTTTGTAAATGGAGAGATCATAAGAGTGGGCATGATACTGAGATGTCTGATATCTGAGTTTGATTGGGGTGCATGATGTAAAAACACCAAATAATAAATATACATATGAAAAAATCAAAAAAGGAAAAAGAAATACTATGATTAATATTAGGGTTTCACTGGCTTTGTAACTTTTAAAGACTTGGTTTATTTTTTAAGATTTATGAAATAATATGATAGGTATTTGTCATAGTTCCTTAAATTATAGTAGAATTCTGTAGTGAGTTCATATTTCTTTGTGTTTCTTTTTGTTATTGCTGTTTTTATTTTTAGTATGGAGTATTTTATTAGTATTTTAAGTATTTCAAGGTTACAAAGTATGCATTTGTTAAAACCATTCATTGAAATTAGGTTTAATTTTGCTATCTAAAAACTCACCAGTTTTTTTTTCAGAATCTTCAATTTATCAAAACAGATTTATAATGTATGTCCTTATGATTTTGGGGAATTTAATTCATATCTGTTATAATGTTTGCCTTTCAATTTCTAGATTTATTGAAGTAGTTCTTCCCTTTTTTTTCTTTTTTCTTCTTCTTTATTTATTTTGTATTAATCAAGAAAAACAGTAAAATGAATTTAAAATGCTGATAAGTTAACAATAACTATAAAGAAGATAAAAATCATAAGCATGACTTATCAAGGGTGATAATGCAAATAAGACTGCTACACATATATTTACTTTGTGTTCATCTTTCCCTCTGAATTTTTTTTCCATCCCTGTATATCCTTATTCAAGGTCCCTTCCCACTCCCGCCACATCAGGTCATTTTTTCTTCTCCACAACTCCCCATCCCCTTCCTGGGCAGGGAGCAGAGAGTCCTATGGTCTCACTGACCCAATAATGCTTAGTTCAGTCTCCACTCCTGGCAAATCCAGTTTTGTCCCCCCTCCCTCAAGAGTGGGTCAGGTGTTTCTATAGTTGGAGTGGGATCCGAAGGGTCAGTCCAGGGTGTCTCTGATCCCAAGCTGTTCAGTGGTTGTGGTTTGCAGCTTGGGGATGCTTGGCTGTTTTTCTTGTTTGTTTGTTTAGAGACCACTAATGAGTGAGTACATCCCCTGCTTATCTTTCTGAGTTTGTGATACCTCACTCACGAGGACATTCTCCAAATCCATCCATTTGCCTGTGAATTTTAGGATATCATTTTTTTTCTTACTGCTGAGTAGTATTCCATTGTGTAGATGTACCCCAGTTTGTTAATCCATTCTTCAATTGAGGGACATCTATGTTGTTTCTAGGTTCTTGCTATTACAAATAATGCTGCTATGAACATAGTTGAGCTAATACCTTTGGAGTGTGAATGTGCCTCTTTAGGGTATACACCCAGAAGTGGTATTGCTGAGTTCTTCCCTTTTTTAAATTTGGTTAAGAATTTGCCATTTGTGTCTAATCTTTAATAAATAAATAAATAAATAAATAAATAAATAAATAAATAAATAAATAAATAAGAGTTAGAAAGTTATATGCCGGAGGGAGAGTTGAGTGCCCATCGGTTCCAGTTCTGCTTCCGGGACTGAGTGCTGTCTACAGAGCGAGTCCCAGCGCACTCTGTAGCAGGTGCAGATAAAGTCTGCCTGTCACCATAACCACAGCTGCTGCTGAGGGAATTTGCACAGCTACCCACCTCCACCTCCAACTGAGCAAACAGAAAATGACAGGGTTCCCTGAAGGACAGACTCAGACCCCACCCAGAGAGGTGACAGGAGGCACACAAGCCCGAGTGCCACAAATGACCAGGAGCTACCTAATTGTGAACCACTGAAGCCATGGGAAGACGCCAGTGCAAAAACTTACATAATAATATAAAGAACAACAAGGTAACTCAAGAAGAAAGTGGCGATCCTACAAATACAAGACCTGAACTGAGCAATGAAGAGGAAACAGAAGGAAGCAACACCAAAAATTCCTTTTTGATGATCATCGAAGCTCTCAAAGAAGACACGAAAAAAGCCTTAAAGAAATAGAAGAAAATACAAACAAAAAATTGGAAGAGATGAACAAATCTATGAAAGAAACATGCCAGGAACTAAAAGCTGAAATAGAAGCAATAAAAAAGGCACAAAATGAGGCAAAGATGGAAATAGAAAACCTGAAGAAAAAGCA
>PVIH01006588.1:0-74862 GCA_004025045.1 Sigmodon hispidus
AGTAGTACTCATTAGCATATGGCTGGTGATTGGCCCAAAACAATGGCTCATTAGCATATTTGAGGATTGCATCGGATAGGTCCTTTCTCAGTGCCTAATTAGCATCAGCACATCGGATTGGTCACTACTCGATGCCTAATTAGCATAAGCGGCAATAGAATGTTCCAGCAAGTTGTGCAAAGGCAAACCGCGCCCTACAAACATTGACTTCTGGTCTCCATCTGAAAGCATATGTGCACATATGCAGAGAGAGAGAGAGAGAGAGAGAGAGAGAGAGAGAGAGAGAGAGAGAGAGAGAGAGAGAGGTCAGTGCATGCCTTTCACAAACCACAGCTAAGAGGACCAGTTACCTAAGGGAACCTACTCCTGAATGTCCAGCATCTGCAATGTGATCTAACATGAAAGTTAAGCCAGAATAATCAGGATTTTTTTCTCTCAGCAATTGAGAAACGCCAAATGGGATGGTTAGAGATAAATAAAACACAATAAGAGAAAGACCATGAAACAGAAGAAAATGTTGAGGACACACCA
The DNA here is from genome assembly GCA_004025045.1 of Sigmodon hispidus. NCBI lineage: Eukaryota > Metazoa > Chordata > Mammalia > Rodentia > Cricetidae > Sigmodon > Sigmodon hispidus. The sequence goes on from PVIH01006588.1 coordinate 532, forward strand.
TCAGGTCTATAAGTTATGAGGAAGGAGAACCCTGGTCCTTGCTCAACACTGAATGAATAAAAAGGAAATCCATGTGGTCTTAGACAGTGTCTTTGGTGGCTTCAGCTCTTAACATGATACAGCCCAGAATCATATGAGAGAGCCTCTATCACAGGATTGCCTAGAGCAGACTGGTCGGTGGGCTCACTGTGGCAGACTGTCTTGATTGGTGACTAATATAGGATGGCCCAATCTACTGTGAGCAGCAAATAAGAAAGCGAGCTGAGTGTGAGCCAGTGAATGAACGCAAGAGTGAGTTGGCAAGCAGCATTCCTCCACGGTTCCTGCTTCCAGGTTCCTGTCTCTGACTTCCTCTAATGATGGACTATCACCTGAAGGATAGGCCAGATAAATCCTTCTTCCCCAAATTGCTTTTGGTCAGTGTTTTTTCACAGCATCATAAAGTACACTAGAACAGACATCTTTGTAGTTTATTTTTAGTATCTTCAAAACATGAGTGACTAATACTGAGTATTGCCCCTGACACTCCTAAACCTTTCCCACCTGTCTTTATATATATAAGCATTTTTCTTGTACTCTGTATGCTCTGTTTGTGATATAGTTTGGCTCCAACAACCATGGCTTGACCCAGTGTCATGTTCCTTTCTTGGGAAGAGTCTCTTGATAAGTTATCGAGAGCTGACAGGGTAGCTGTGCTTCACAGAGCCCTCAAGGACTCAGTCTCTTCCAGCTCACTTCTCTACAATATGTAGAAGGTACCTTTGTCTCCATAGCCCCAATGGAAGGATGGAGAAGAGAAGGCAAACAGCACCAATTACCACTTAAGATGGGTTTTTAGAATTTGATAGAGTCTTATGAATAATTTGTGAGTGGGAATTGTGTGGAAGATCTAAGTCCTTTTAGAGCAGCACAAGAAACAGATGAAACACTGGGAAAAGAGCAAGAAGAGCCACGAACAGAGTTGCAGAGACAGAAGTGGAAGCCTGAAGTCAGAGCTGGTACAGAAACTGGCAGAATCTGCAGCTATCTTGAGGAGGTCTTTGGACCTTCCTATTTGTGGAACAGAATTTAAAATAATCTCTTCTAGATCCCAGTGAGAAAAGGCCTTAGCTAACATATGGGTTACAATACAAATCAGACAGATTCCAATACCAGTCTTTCATTTATTTATAAACCGTCCCAAGATACCGCATATCATGAGAGTGTCCTTGACTCTCCTCCAAGTTGATATTTCCTCATACAGAGCCTTCTCTGGGCCAGGCGACAGCTTTACTGTCTCAAATGCCATCTAGAAGATGCCATGGGATGTGAATATAGTAAAGACATTTGTAGTCTTCAAGATGGCAAAACTACAACCTCTTAGAAATGGGGAATAGAAAAAAAGGGCGATGGGTAACTGGTTAGTTGTTTCTGAAAGGTAAGGGACTAACATCGTTTTGAGCAGATTAAGTTTATTCTTTAAAAAGACTAGATATAAGACACCATAAGATATTATTTTGTAATCACTAGATTAATAATTATAAGATGGTGTGTGAATGAGGTGCTGATCCCCTTGATCTGAGAGGAGGGTCATACGTTACCTTTCGAGGATGATCTCAGAGGAGGCAGATGCTGCTGGTGTGTGGATTGTACTTTGAAGACCTGGAAGAATTCCTGCCTGTGCTCATGAGAAGATGTATATAGAAATTCTCACCACATTTAGTTTAGAGTAAGAACCTGAAAACAATGCATTGGCTGAAGCAAAACAAATAGAGAAATTAAGGCATATTAAGAGAACTAAGAAATAGTTGAAATTAACCATGAGGAGCTCTCTATATATCATAGACAGATCTCAAACATAATTTTAGCCCAAGGAAAAACCAATTTCTGAATACTAATTATATACCCACAATATTAAAGCCAGACATTGCTTAGGAATATATATCATAGACAATGATAATTCAATATTCAGAATATGAGGGAGGAAGGGAAATTTAAGTGCACATTGTGGGAATTTCAAATGTTCTTGTGTTGGCGATTAAGTTTAGAGATGTTTGTTATATCATTCTTTTTTATTTATTTGTTTATTTGCCTTGGTGTTTTGCCTGGAACTGGAACTACAGACAGTTGTTAGCTGCCATATGGGTGCTGGGAATCAAACCTGGGTCCTCTGGAAGACCAGACGGTGCCCTTAACCGCTGAGCCATCTCTCCAGCCCCCCATTCTTTTTGATTATATAAAATATTTTAGCTATTTTTGGCTTTTTAAATAGATTTCACTTTGAATGGTAAGTACTTTACTTTTAAATCAGTTATGCACTTACAATTGTTACGTTATTTTAATTTCCTATAGAATCTTGACAACATGAGAAACAAAAATACAAATGTAAGGGTAACCATCCTTTTAAAATAAGGAGAGCAGACTGGCAAATGGCTTGGTGAGCAGAGTTCAGTGACTTGGGCCAGTGGAGCACAAGCACAGAAGTGACTTCTGAACATTGTCCTCTGGTCTAAATATGAGTTTTACAGCATTTATGCTCTCCATAAATAAAGTGTAGAAAAATCTTAAATAAAAACATTACAAATCAATAAGGGATTAAGATAGTAAAAACTGTAGGGTCTGATAATGATGGTTTGGCTACTAAAATGCGTGCTTTGTCTGCATTTAGATTTCTGCATTTAGATCCCTAGCACCTATCTGAAAATTCAGGGATCTGTAATCTCAATGCTTGTGGGAGTAGTAGGGGGTAGAGAGGTAAATAGAGTCAAGAAGATTCCTTGGGTCAGTCAGTCTAAATGAACTGGTGAACTCTGGGGCTCAATGAGAGACCAGATCTCAATCAATCAATAAAATGGAGCAAGATAGAGGAAGACACATGACATCAAGTTCTAGTCTCTTTATGCCAGTTCACAGGTAAACACACACATAATGTCAGTAAATGGATGGACTCACCAGACAAGAAAGAGCAAACAGGAAAAGAATAAAAGCTTTCCTCTATATTCCTTATTTAGGCTTCCAGCAGGTATGGCCCATATTAAAGGTGTGTCTGTCTCAAAGATGGTAGTCCCACTTCAAATGATTTAATTAAGCAAAAAAGTTCCTTGGAGGTGTGCTTAGCCATTTTTGGGTTTTAGTTTCCAGAGTAGTTAAGTTGAGAACCAAAATAGTCATCAAAGATAAGTTCTGAGAATGGTCTGTAGGTAATATGTCAAGTATACAAATGTGTGTGAGTTTTGGAGTGTGTATGTATGTGTTCACAGATGATGTGAGTGAGTCACATTACATGGCCTCTGGTATAAACACAGTAAACATGAGATGAACAGTCACTGCTGGAATAACTCTGCACAGTCTAGCACAATAATTTTGTTTTTTAAAATTTATTTTTTGAAAAGTTCATAAATGTATACAGTGTGTATTTCTTTTCCTCACACAGTCTCACTGTTCAGCACTAGCTGGTTTGGATCTCTCAGATGTCTACCTGTCTCTACCCTTCAAGTGCTAGGTTCAAAGGTATTAGTCACCAGAATTTTTAATGCAATGTGTATGGATATGTGCATGCATATATGTATCTGTCTGTCATCTATATCCTTCCTTTTTTCTTTCAAATTCATGACCTCTTTTTTTATTGATTGTTATTACACACACACACCTGTATATACATACACATCCCTAAACACAGATACAATCTGTTCAGTCTATATGTTACTTGCATATATATTTCTAGAAATGACAGTTTGTTATTAGATAACTAGTTGGGGTCCTCTTCCCTGGGTAAGACTATTTCTCTCTTTCAGAACTTCTTAGCTACCTGTAGTTCTTTGTATGGGGTTAAGGACTTTTCCATCCACTTTGGTATATCTGTTGTTTTTGTTCAGTTCATGTTGGTGAAATTTTATGGACATTTCTGACATCCCTGGGGACACAATCTCACAGCAAACTCCCTGATCCTTTGGTTCTTACAATTGCTAGGTTCACAATGACGCATGAGCTGTAAGTGTGAGAGTTGTATTACAGATGTATCCATTGGGACTGGACTCCACAGCTCTGCATTTGGATTGGTTGTGGTTTTCACCACCTGCTCCAAAGAGAGGTTTCCTTGGTGAGGGGTGAGGATCACACTTACCTGTGGGAATAAGGATAATAACAACAGAATGTGGTTAGGGATGATGCTGGCATGGTAGAATGACACTTGCACGTTCTCCTTCAAGACCAATGACATCTCTGGTCCCGAGTAATTGGCTAGGTTTTCTGTACCAGGCATGATTTCCCTCTTGCTGATCAGATTTTAAGTCCAGTTGAGGAGCTATTGGCAACCACCAAGGTACACATTTCACTACTGCACCCTTGAGATGATTGTGCCATGCTGGCTGTGGTTCATAGGCATCAGAGCTGGGAAGAACTGTTGGTGTTTCCCCTTCTGGAAGCTTGCATGGCACCTTCTGGTACAGCAAATGCTGGTCCTCAGGGAGGAGACTTTCAGGTCAGTCCCAGTGCAGGGGCCTCTGGGCTTTTGTCTGAAGTTCATGATGTCTCTGCAGTAGGGGCTTACCAATGTGTCTTGATCATATCCACCCTCAGTTTCACCTTCCAGCTGCCTCCAGGAATCTGCATCATAGCTCCCTCTCAACTTCATGTCCATTTTTAAAATAATATTTTACTTATTTATTTTCACCCACCAAGTCCAGTTCTTGCTGCCTATATACCCACAGGCATGGCATCATCCACAGGGACTTGGAAAGACTACTGGTAGCCACATACCTAAAGAAAACTGACATTCCCTCCTGCAGCAGCCATCAACTGTCCACAGTTCCTCAGATGGGGTGAGGCCTCAAGAGTGGAAACTTTAAGTCCTCTGAACTTTGGAGGCAATAGTGATAGGTGGGAGTCTGTTCTGAGGAGAGAGAACACTGATGTTTCAAGAAAAGCACCTTAAGGAGGCCCAAGAATCCAGTATTTGGTCCTTACACAGTCTAGTGGGTCTGAGATTAGCAAGGGATGGGGCTTGAGAACTGTGGGGGCAGTGTGGCCAGTTCCTGTGGAGAATCCAGCAGTTGGAGGAGCCAGTTACGAAGGAGTGTACTGGAGTATGGCTATGGTTCTGGGGTGGGGTTCCTCCTACTCTTTGCTCCTGAGCTAGGAACTAAGGTTAAGTGGCAGGAGCAGATAGTTAGTGAGTGAATTCCAGGAGGCAATGGGGAGTGGAGGGAGGTACCAGCCTTTATTCCAATCCCATATACTGTCTGTGGGATCGTGGGTTAGAGCTTTAACCTCTCCCAGCCTCCTGCTTCCTTTTTAGACAGCAAGGAAAACCACAGTCTGAGAAATACTAAGCATCAGATGGCACGATGGGTAAATGGGCTTGCTAGAACATCTGCTGTTAAAAGTGGGAGCTTAATCAATGTTTAATCTCTCCTTTCTCCTCCCCAAATCAAATAGCTCTGGAGGTGTGAGGGGTGGGTGACAGAGGGACTGGTGACCCTTACTCTGATGGAGGGGCTTCATAGAGCACCATGAGCCATGGTATCCCCATCAGTGTCACAGAACCACTTGGGGACCATGCTGAGGAGGATTTCCTGAAACATTCTATCTTGTTAGGGTTTTTATTGCTGTAAAGAGACACCATGACTGTGGTAACTCATAAATGAAAACATCTAACTAAGATGCTCACTTATGATTTCAGAGGCTCAGTCCATTATCATGAAGGGATGCACAGCTGTGTATAGTCAGACATGGTGCTGGAGAAGTAGCTGAGAGTCCTACATTTCGTAGGAACAGGATATAGACTGAGACACAGGGCAGTCTTCCTGAGCATAGCAAACCTCAAAGCCCACCCCCACAATACACACTTCCTCCAACAAGACCATGTCCATTCCAACAAAGCCACACCTCTTAATAGTGCCAGAGTCTGTGAGATTATGGGAGCCACTTACATTCAAACTACCACAAATTCTATCCACCCTGTAGGGTGTTGAGCAATAGAAATCCAGACTCATCCTTTGACACTTTATATTTTTCAATTGGCTGAGGGCTTTCAAAGACAAATAACTGGACCAGTACTGTGAGCCTCTTAGATTTTAGTTTTTTCAGTTATTAGTCTAGCTCTAGAACAAAGGTAATATCCATGATTGGGGAGAAAATTTCAGATGTTTTCTAAAAGAAGGAACTGGCAGAGGATTCCCTGAAATCAGCAGCTGAGGCAAGATGTAAGCAAAAAACAAAACACAGAAACTCCATATCACCAACCAAAACAATAACAAAATCACATATAATCAAGACTATCTTTGGAAAGCTTTTAAATCCTACTTAGGCCCAGACACCAACCATTAACCACAGAGGAGAAAGCAGAGTGTGGGGAAGGTGGATCTTTTTTGTTAAATCTGTTTTCACCACAGCCAGAAGGTGGGTAAGTCCAAGTATGCTCTGATAGAGGAATGCATAAACAAAATGTGGACTATACATTATAACGGAGTATTTAGCCTTAGAAAAGATATAAATTCTGGCTTGTGCTACAGAATGTTAAGTGAAGTCAGCCAGACAGAGAGGGGCAAACCCTGTGGTCAATTTCCAGAGGCAGAAATGGCTCTCAGAGCAAAAAATAAGGAGTTGCTGTTTAATTGGTATAGTTTCAGCACTGCAAGGTGGAAAATTCTTGAGATCGCTTATAAATGTACCCAACACTATTGAACTGTACAGTTAAAATGATGGTACTTTTTATGTTATGTGTTTTTCACAATAGAAAAAAGTTAACAACCACCTTTCTGTGTATATTTCTGTACATTTATATAAATTTCAGCTACAAGCAAACCTGATTTATTTACCCCTGGTCTCCTGTTTCTTCTTTTTCAAAACAGGCCTTTGAGCTGTGGTCTCCAGAAAAGAGCTTTCTTTGTTTATTATTGGTGTTGTTTTGGCTTACCATTTATTTTAATTCCTATACAGATGGAGAGCTGATGTATCTCTCTCGTTTCTTACTAAGCATATTTTATAGCTGAGCTAATGAACCTGCTGTTGACAAGTAGAGGGAATGGCCTGGCTTCTGAGCTTCACACTAGATTTAATTGTCACAGAAAATACCTAATGTGTGGACTGATGAACTTCCTTAAAACAACCACAATATTTCTACTTTCAAAGTATCAACACACAAAAGACATATTGTGCTGAGACTCTATGAGGTTTTGGAATGAGTTTGAATCAAAATTAAATTTGTGGCCTTTAGAAAGAAGGCGCTTTGGTCCAGGCATGGGGCTGAAGCAGAGCACATGCTCAGTCTTGGAAGACTACAGCCTCAATTCTCATAATCTTGGGCTTACAAACAATGTCATATTGACGCAAAAATGATTCCTCCTTGCCTCTAAGAAGACAAATGCAATAAATGGTTAGTTCCATCCACATTATCTGCAGTTGGGAAAAAAAATGTAGTTTTACACAGTGTGTATGTGTGTGTGTGTCCTAGACGAACCCAGCATGCCTTGCCCCCAGGAAACTGTCAATAAATGATTATTGAATTTAGAACATCCTTCTTTCCAATCGCTGAGGTTTAATCTATTCCCAATTCAGAATATCTATTAACTTTGCAGCATCACTAAGCCTTTAAAAAAAATCCATTTGTGAGTGTGTTTAAAGACTTCACAGTAAATATTACTATACCAAATTAAGAGAAAGCTGTTAAAGGAAGCATGCCCATTCAACACACAGTAGCCATTGGTAAAATGTAATTTAATTTAATTATTTAAATTTACATTGTTAATGTACAAGAGCATTTCTTTTGAACCACAGGTTAACACACACTAAAAAGCGACGCTGTTAGAGAGGAAGAGCTTGGGAAAGTCAGCCATTTGAAACAAAAGCAAGGCACTCTCCAGTAACAGCGGTAGACTCCCAGTTTCCAGCTGAGGGTGGCTTCACACTGAGAGAGCCCTCCCCCAATGGGAGGAATCACCTGCTTTAATGCTTGTTCTCCTCAGAGCAAGTGTGCCATCCACTATGCCTACACACTTGTGTGTCAATATTTCAAAAAAGAAAGTTGGACAGCTAGATGACTTGAGAGGTTCCCATAGTGTGATAAGGACGGAAGACGGAAGAACACGGGCTGTGGAGTCTTTTTAAGCACTAGTGTCTGGCCCTGTAACTAAAACAGCTCCATCATTGCTTCAAATCAGCAGATATGACGCCTAGACAGGCCTTTCTCTTCAGTCTGATGGGTTGACAAAAAAGGAACATCATTTCCCTAGAGCACTGGTGCTCTGTGCTGTTGCTTTCCAGATAGGACAAAAACAAGGATTAACTTTCAAATACTCAAGGTGCACAAGAAGGTTATGTACGCTCAGTACTTCTAATTTATTCAAATTCAATTTGAATTTGGTCTGAAGCGTTCTTGTGTGAAATGTTAGCTTTCCTGATATTTAATAATGTTTATTATGTTTGCATATAAGCTCAACAAATTAATGCCAAAGTACTACTTTATTCAAGGCTGGCTGCAGGTAAAATGTTAATATGAGTGACTATGTTTAAGAGTCTATTTTCCTATAGATGCAGTGAGTTGTGGGGAAGGACTAAGCAAAGGGGAATTAAGCCTTAGTCTCAATTCTACCTCAGCTGTTTGCCCTGCAATGGGCCCGGGGTTTCTCCATTGTGAATTTCAGGAGATCTGATCAGATGATGAGCCATGCCCTTCCCAAGTCTGAAGTTCAAAATCCTAACATTCCAGGCCCTGTCATCTTGATAGAAAAGTAATATCTTTCATAAAATCTCACACAAACAAAGTACACTGTCAAATATCTGAATGATTAAAAAAAAGAGGAAAGGATATGATTTGCTATCTGGGTTATACTTTGCAGCAATTAGGCAATTCATTTGGCATTTGTTTGATTGTATAATTTAATGACAATATAAACAGCATAGTTTGTTATTTTTTTTAAAAAGACTAAAGCAAAAATGATTTTAAAGCTAACAAAAGCTACTGTGACATAAGTTTGACATTCAAAGTTTGATTCTTAGCAAAACGGCCAAAGGTATTTTGACTTGATACAGAGTATATAATATAAAGACTTTTAGACCTAAAAATCTTTCAACATTATTTGAATTTAGCAAAACATAAGCAAAATTTTCATATCAAAGTGCTAAACAGTGCTGCCTTAAAGGTCACTGCAAATAAAGGATAAAATAATCGCGTGGGAAGTGACGTTTATTGTACAAATGGTTAATAAAAAGACACATTATAAATATATATGTAACCTGCTATGTTTATATATATGTATATGTTTATTTAATTTCTAATTGGTGTTTCCAAGTCACCACAAACATCCCATTTGATTATTCTGTAACTCAGCCTCCAGGAGCTGGTGGTCTTGCAATAAATACAGGCAAAGCTATTACAATATAACGTGCATACAAATGTTCATACAAATAAGGACACTATGCAACAAATTATTTCATAATAATATGGCATCAACAGTAGAAACATATAAAAGGGGGCACAAACACGGAATGTTGAACTGCAACCCACTAATCTTTTCTAGTACTCACATTAATACTATGTTTTTTTTTTTTAAAGATGATTCGCTTGCTTTCCAAAATTGTCTCTTTAACCAATAAGAAAAATTAAATTATATTTATATATTTATATAAATCCTTATCACCTCTGGTGTTTACCCTGTATGACCCAGTTCCTACCTATTTGCATGTTCTCCTTGAGGGGAAGCAGATACTCCATTGATTGACCAATACTCCTTTGGCTTCCAAATGGATGAACCAGAAGTTACCACAGCCTTAGGTTCAGAGAACTCCGTCCAGGTTGATAGAACACAATGAACGCAGTTGTATGCAATCCATTTCATAGCCTGATCGCCTTCAGGACAGCTGCAGGTCATCAGGGGTCAAATTCCATCAAGAATGGCCTGAAAGTCTTAGATGGGCCACATCTCCAAAGGGTTCTACAGGGTTGGTGGATCAAGCCTTTGCTAGGAAAATGAGCATGTCATTTGCTAACATGACTGCCTCCTTATTTTCATATAAAATAAGGGTGAGTTCACAAACAAGACTTAGTAAGACAGCACTTTTAAAAATTGCACTTGTATATGGAAGCAAACAGCCATTATCATTTTGCTAAGTCTGATTTGTAGATAATCTTCCATTTTTTGCCATTTGTTTTTGTTTTGTTTGTTTGTTTTTAAAGAAGAAAAAATAAAGAAAAAGAAATTTTCTGCCTTGCTTGCAGGACATATGTACCCTTGATACAGGAAGTATATCCTAAAGGGATCAGTCTTAAGACACAGCCTACCCTGGTGAACAGCCCTTGGCTGTTCTTGTTTTTAAATACAAAGCAACCATAATTGTATCCCCAGAAAGAGTTTTTAAACAGTTATATCATCCTTTCCCCCACCCTGCTGGGATAGCATCATTCAAAAGTGCTTTGTCAGCAATTTCTTAGAAAAGCCTCATGAACTATATACCCCCTCCCACCCCAGCCATCAAAGCCTAAATATAAAACACAACCCCAACACAATATTCTGCAAGGTTTCTGGCTTTAGGTTGTAAGGAAAGGTGCCAGAAAAAAAAAAAAAAAGTCTTTGCTTTCTATGGGAGCTGCATTTCCGGATGGAGTGAGTGGCAGGTGTTCAGACCCATCCTTTGGCTAGCTTAATGATCAGATGCCAGCGGAGCAAGGGGTCTCCTGCTCAGAACGGTAGGGTATCAAGGAAGAGCTTGTCGATGATGGAGGGTGGGGCCACCAAGTCCTCCAGCTTCAGGTAGAAGATGCGCTGGAGGCCCTGGGTGCAGATCTTCCTCAGTTCCAGCAGCGCACGAAGGACCTTGGGCTCGGTGGACTCTAGGGCCTGCCCTTTCCTCTCGTGGTCCTTCAAGCTGCGTGTGACCTTGTTGCATAGCTCCTCTACTCTCTTTGGTTCTTTTAATCCATGTCGCTCTGCAGGAGGACAGAGGAGGGTAAGTTTGGGGGGCAGGTCAAAAGGCACTAAAAGTCCTAGTTGAGACCTCCTTTTCTGCCAGATGGGTTAGGCATTTTACAACCAGAGTGCCCTTTGCTGACAGGGTGATAGCTCTGTCAGAACCTGCTTTTGATTCCCCAGAACCACCAGGTGTGCTGGCACATGCTCATGATTTCAGCACTGGGAAGACAGAAATGGGAGTATCCCCAAGGCTTGCTGGCTAGCCAGTCTTGCACACTATTCTTAGCACAGGAAAGTGAATTAATGTTTCTGTCCTAAAGCATAAGGAAGGCACTGATGTGAGCCCCCAAGACCTGATCCTATGTTTCCATGCTAGTTGCTTTTGGGAACATCCAGCTTTCCTTCCCTTGTTCTATTTCTTCTCTCGAAACACCCACTGACTTATGCCTGGCACTCTACTATAAAACACACAGAGGCAGAGAAGGAAAATTCACAGCAGAGAGAGGAAGGGCGGGAAGGCATTGAGCAGGCATTTATCAAGATACAGGGAGCATCCCTTAATTCCACAAAACTATACAGAAAAGTATTCCCATGTTGGCCATTGGGATCTTTTTGGTAAAGCTAGTGATGTTCTCCATTACACGGTTGCAGGAAGCTGGTGTTTGAGGTTCGTCTTCCAGGCAGCTTGTTCTCTGGCTGGAAAGCCCTGTTTCAACTCACTATGATGATGTAGGAACCCAACATCCCATACAAGGGACTTTGCTCCCATAGCCGTGTAGAGCAGAACCTCTTTTCTAAGGGAAGAGTGGGGTCTTCTTTCTCTCAGTTCTCCTCTATTGGTTTATTTATATCTAAAAACCATGTGTGTGTGAGGGGGCAGAAGATATCCTTCTACCAGTGGTCAATCATTAGTTCTTAATTTCTCCTAGATTTAGTTGTTTAATCACAGGTATTGTTAAAACTATTACCTTGAAGCAAAAACTAAAGAAAACAAGTTCCCAGGCATTTTTCTTTCTTGTCCCAAATAAAAGAGGCCTGCAAGCCAGGAAGGCTGCATCCTCAGGAAACCTGTGACCAGGTACATGATTCAGTGGGGCCCTATTAAGGGAGGAGGCTGGAGTTAAGGGCTCCTAAGGCCCCTTCCAAAGATGATGGGTTAAGAAGTACAGCAGGGAAATCGCTCCCAGTGTCTCAGTGGATGATGGTTCGCAGGTTTCTGGTCAGATGAAGTGTTCTATAGAGAAGGGAGTCTGGGGTTGGGAGCTGAACCCAGTTCTGACTCTGCCCTTTATCCTGTCGACCAGTCTCCTCAAGACTCAACGTCTTCCAAGGAAAATGGGAGTTACAGGGTGGCAAATGCACGGGTCAGAGTCCTACTCTTCCTGTTCATCTCAAACATTTTACAGTGAACTGACAGAGAAGTGTGATCATTATAAAAATGTCCTCCAACTAAGATGATGTTACAGATGTCAGCTGCAGAGTGCTACCCACTGGGATAGGTGGCACTGGAGACAATGGCTGATGCTTGGTAGGTGGGCCACAGCTGCAAAACCAAACAGAAAACAGAGCCCCAACACCCCAAAGCTTTCCGGCTCTTGACTTTTCTTGTTCTAGGAAGCTATTCGTTGGTTTGCCAGGTGCAAACATCCCCACTAAATGCATAGCCCCTGTGCTTCAAGCCCAGAAGAAATACCTAAAGTGAGGCTTCAGGAGTCTTACTCGCTGTGACGCTCTGCTGAAAGTCTCATTTGTTCTCCAAAAGCATAGACCCAGGTGGCAAATGTGGCAATAAGTTTTAACAGGTATAAAATGTTCATAGCCTCTGACTATGCTACCACATCCTTGGGATTTATCCAAAGAAGAAAGTCAACTGAAAACAACAACAACAACCTGTGTGTATGAAAATATTGGGTGCAGCCTTTATCTGTTATCAACCCACACCAAAGAGCCCAAGCAAAGGAAATACTGGGAGAGATACAGAGCTGGAGAACAGGGGAACTGATGAGTAAATAATGACATGTCCATACAGTGGAAGATCCTAAAACTTTCAGGGTTAAGCACGAGCATTATTAAATAACATGGAAAAATACAAATACCATTAAAAGGAGAAAAGAATTTAAATAGTACTTAGGCTATGATCACATCTATGCAAAACAAAACAAAACTAAGAACCTGGGGTTGACAAGATGGTTGAGTAGATAGAAGTATTTGGTGCCAACCCTGATGGTGTGAGTTTAGTCTAGGGTCTCCACATGGTAGAAAGGGAGAAATGAACTCTCCCATGTTAGCTTCTTGACCTCCACAAATGCTCTGTGGAATGTGCAGGCATTCACACATACACACCAAATAAATAAATACAATTTTTTTCTTCACAATAAAGATCAAAACCGGATGGCTCTTTTACCATTCTTTTAAAATTTCTAGGTTAGTGCTATTTGGAGAATAATGCTAAACTAGAACAAGGTGGGAGATAGTTCTTCATGAAGCCATATATATAACACGATTAAGCACTAACTTGCTGATATTAAATTATATTAGCACTGAGATAGGTTAAATCTGATTTACAGTCAAATGCCAGGCTATTAACTGAGGCTTTCTCATGCTTCCAGGGTCTCCTGTCTCACAGAGTATCCAAGATCCCACACTCATTATGAGGATGAAGAAGCTGAGCAGTTTGTTGGGTGTGATGGGGGGTGGTGTCAATTGATTGTGGGACCTTACAGCCAGACTTTCTCATGGCCAAACTCACAGAAGGGAGCACAGAGTTTTCTCTGCGCTCCAGCCAGTTGCCCTGCTCAATAACTATGGCAACCATTATTTATTCAGCGAATTGAAGTGGAGATCGATACCTCCTGCCAGCTGGATCAACCAGGCCTGGAATTCCTTGAGGAATTCATAGACACTCCTGCTAGGAGCCAAAGGCTCTTCACTCCTTCTTTGTTGTTGTGAATACTCACAGAGTCTGTGGCTTCTTTAGTTTTCCATAGGAGCTAAGATAAAATTCAGTCTCTGTGTATAGTCCTGCCAGCAGCCAGCAAGGTTTTCAGATCACCAGGGAGTCACCAAGTGTCTGGAACCTTCTCAGCAGTTTAAATTTTCTTAAAATTCTAATCACTGACATTTAGTTGAAGAGACACACTCCCCCTCCTCCTTTGTAAAATGGCAAACAGCTACAGAGCTGAAATGCAGCATTCATAAATACGGAGGGGTGAATGAGTCAGGTATTTGGATTTTCTCCTTTCCTAGAGAATTCTGTATAGAAGATGAAGCCTTTTCTGGGCAGGAGAGATGCAGCTTAGTGGTAGAGTACTTGCCTAGCCTGTGTGATGCACTGGGTTGTATCCTCAGCAATGAGAAAAAAATCCCCTTACATGATTTGACCCAACAAGCTTTTTGCATTGGCTTTATATGAAATTCATCCTGTATTTCAGTATTTTAACTCAAACATCATGTTCCCAAGACATCAAAATAGAATTCATAGTCACGATTAAGTATTAGACATGCGTCACAAACATTGTGTTTGTGCATTAGAAGGGATTTGATCTGCTTTGTTTAAATTCTCACCTGAGAGAAGACTACCAGACACAAAAAATCAGGAGTCAGGTTCCAGCTGGATGGGCAGGTCAGTCATTTCAACCTGGTGCTAAAACTCATCTAATAGCCCTTCGCTTATACTCTTTTACTTAGATTATCTCAGCTCAAAAAGAGACCAATCTGTTATCTTTAATTGGTATGTAAGAGGACTCAGAAAGTTAAGTGAATTGCCTAGATTTGAAATTCTCAAGTGGCCAGTTTCTTTTAAACTAAATCTGAGGGAACTTCACTCCTGCCGACTGGCTATCTGCCTGTGACTGCCCCCAATGGCTAGAAAGTTTCTCCTCATTCTGTTCTGACCTGGTCTTCCTTTAGCACCCTCCCTCTGTTTTGTGCACTTGGTTAACTAGTGGCTAATTGCTTCTTCCAATAGATATTCATTAAGTTCCTAGTCTCTGTTGCAAATAGTGCTATAGACAGAGGGGGTCGGAGTGGTGAGGATAACAGCACTCTCCCTGGTGAGGTAGTTCTCATTTAAAGACAAGTTAGGGTTCCCTTGCCTGTTAGCAGGCACACGTGGCTCTGCTGGGCAGGAAGAAGACAGGAGGGAGGTGGAGGGAGAGAGGAAGAAGGAGGGAGGAGGGGTGGAGAAGGGAAGAGGGGAGGAGAGGGAGCAGGTGAGACTGACCGGGTGAAATAAGGAGACATGAAGTCCATGCCCATGCTCTGTCCCCTTCAGCTGGGTAAGACCCTCTCAGATCCAATATTTTGTCAAGGAAGCTTCCTTCTTGGCTCCTAGTCTAGGTCAGATTCTCATATAATGCAAGATCCTCTCCCTTCCCAGGACATGCAAGTTTGAAATCCGATATTCATGTGAAGATTGCCTGCCTCATTAAGCTCCCTGGAGAAATGCCCTGTTTGCTCACTGTGGTCCATGTCCTGCACCAATCCTAGTATGCCAGGGACACCTATCCAAAGCCCTTTCAGAAGTGATTAAATAGACACTAAATGTGTGAGTGTCTCAGATTAAAAGGATGAGTTGGGGGGGCGGTGTTCAGACATTCAAACAGGGAAGAATTTTACAAACTCTCAGACTTCTCATGCAGATGCCCCCTCTCTGTACTCCTCAGCCCTATCAGCCATTAGCTGGATGACTTAGGAGCTGTTTCCATGCTTGTGAGAGAGGGCTAAAATGGCAGTCGGCTCTTGTCTTGCTGTGAGAATTAAATGATCTTTACGTGCAGGCATATAGTAGGCTAGGCATATAGTAGGCACTTAATAAATACTCGTAGATACTTTCCATCTTTAAAACTTAATTCATTACTTTCCATGTTGGCCATGGCTCTGAATTCATTTACATAGAAATTTTCCCCCAACTCTTTTGGGGGTCCGTGTTAGGGGGCATGGGGGATATTAATTTAACCTCTCCCAGTAACATTAGTTACTCCCTGAGTGGTGCTCCTTGCATCTGTGTTCTCTCAATTCCAAGTTCCTCTGAGAAGAGCTCTATCTGCTGCCCAGGTTGTTTTAATTGATTTTGACCAGATTCCTTGCTGTGATCCATCCCAAGTACTTCCAGATTTATTAAACAACATAAACACATGTAACACTCTTGGCATAGTGCCAGGTACTGGCTAAAAAATATTAGCTATTATTAATATTAAAAAATCCCAATTACCAATAGGTTCCCTTGTTCCTCAAAGAATGGCTCACATCCTAGCAGCATCAACATAACCTGGGAACTTGTGAGAAAGGCAGAACCTTGGGCCCTGGCCTAGACCCATGTAACCAGAACATGCAACACTGTGTCCTGTGCTTTGTGTGCTGGGTGGAGAAGCTCAACCTTAGTCAGTCTTTGTACCTCAGAGATGCTGAGCAGAATCTCTACCCGGTGTTCATCTAGTCTCTGTAAACTTCACTTCCTAAGGCAGTTCATTCTAATTTCACATGGTTCTGCCTATGAGAACTCTCTTCCAAGGGATCTTATTCCAACTTCCAACAGTTTTGTCCGAGTTTCTTACATTGAGAAACTTTTGCTGTTTTACAGTTCTAACTTCTGCCTCTTGTCTTATAAAAGAAGCATCAGGTTCTCCTCCTCTGAGCAAAGAGCAGTGGATGGAGAAAGGGATGGGTAGTATTCAGCAGTAGCCCATCCCGCCAGCCAGCTTTCTAAGTAGGTCTTGGAACACTGGCCAACTTAGAGGTAACACTGTTCCAGCCAACAAGGAAAAGAAATGCAGCTGTTTCTGAAACTGCAAACATCCAAGGGTACTTCCTGCTCTAGGCCCCACCTCTTTGCTGTGTCTCACGGCCTTTGCTGACTGGTGGGCAGTCCCAGAACCCACGCTGATCAGGGAGCCACAAGTCAGGTCCAAGCAGCACACAAGTGAGTTCCTGTCTGAATATCTCTCCAAGATCACGACTCTTTTAAGGGTAAGGGACTATGCACCTGGCAGCATGGGGCAGATGCTTCACAGACATCAACTGAATTCATCTAAATTGAAATTAGGCAGCTCTTGGGAAGTCAAAATATTTTCTAACGTAATTTAAGTTATCCTAATTTGAGAGATTTGCGATATTTACAAGCCACTTGTTCAACTAATATTGGTCATGCAGTAAGTAATTCTAAAGACTAATGAGATCCTCTTTGTTCTAAGACTTTGGTTTGAGCACCAATGTATATACCAAGTGCCTAGAATAAGCCTCAGAAGAAAATTGTGTGTGTGTTCATATGTGCTTGTATGTATGTGGATGCATGTCTATATAGATAAGTGGAGGCTTTATCACTCTGCATCTTACTTTTTGATACAGAGTCTCTCAATGAAATTAAAGCTCTCTGATTCAGGTAGACTGGCGGGCCAATGAGCTCCAGGAATCTGCTGTCTGTCTCCTTCTCCCCATTGCTGGGATCACATGGGTGCTTGTGATTGAACTCAGGCCCTCATGCTTGCACTAAGGTCCTTTCCCACAGGGCTTCTCCCTGGCTTCAGTAACTATATTGACTGGAACTGGATGACAAAGCACTTGCCACCACAAAAAATCATGATGCTGAAAAATGCTCACAATCAGTACATGGAGTGGGGATGAGGAATGTAAACGTAACTTCCTCAGTCTCTCCAAATGTGCTCTGTCTGAGGGAAAGCATGCATGTATCATTACAGATTCAAAGACTGAAGAAAAATAAGCCAAGATATTGGCATCACTGCCCTGCTTTTATGAAGCTCATAAGGCATGAACAAAGAAAACCCTGAATGTATCATACATATGCAACGTACCATACATATGGAAGCTAAATGCAGTCATAGTGTCTGAGAACAGTTAGCTCTTGATGGAAAACAACATTTATAATAATGACAGTGAAGATTTGGATGATTTCTCCCTTCCCTCATTAGGGCTACACACTAGTTTATTCTTTATAAGAAACCTACAAGCACATGTTGTCTGCTATGATCTTACTGTGTTCTCATTCATGTGCTGAAGTCTATCCCCCAATGTAATAGCATTTAGGGGGTATTATAAAGAGCCTCTAGAAGTGCTAGACCAGAATTTCTATTGCTTATGAGTTACCTGTGTAGTAATTTGTTATAGCAATCTAAATGGTCTAAGAACTTACCTCTGTGAGAAATGAAATCACTGGTTTTCAGAAAAGCTGAGGAACTGCCTATAATCATGCAGCTAGGAAGTGGCCAGATAAAGACTTGAATTTAGATCTAATCTCCAAATCCGGAAACTGCCTCTTTTCTAAATTATTTTACTCTGACAAATTTCACCCATACTTGCCCTTGCCATGTGGCTGATAGCTGATTTGAAGAAAACTCAGAATGACCAGGTATTCAAAATGATCAAGGGAGCTTTGGAAAGGCAGGTGGAGAGATCAGCCAACTATTGATCTTGCCACGTCCCCAAGGTCCGCCTTTCTTCCTCCTCTGTCTTAGAGGTCATGTCCCAAGAAGACCAGGAAAACAGATGGAAGAGAAAGGGCGCATTGTTCTACCTGACAGAAAGAAGACTTGAGTCTGGAAAGAAATGCCTTAGGAAATTTTCAAGAAACTCCATTTGGGCATCAAAATGTCCTTTACAAACTGGCTCTAAAGGACCTGTTTGAACACATTTCCCTACCAATCACTAGATGGGAAATAAAAGCTTATGTCCAAGGTTAATGCATAGTTTGAAGCCACAAGATAAATATCTCAACAAATCAGTTGTTTCCCTGAAAATCTTTTACACTTTCTTAGAGCTCAAGGAATGCACTCAAGCTGGTGTCTCCAGAGGCTGGGAAGCTGTCCCCAGAGTGGACCCCTGCTTTTGCCTGTGTGCTTGGTCTAGACCATACAGTCATTCGGAATCATAGCCTGGACTCTCTGAAATGTTCTCACCTTTGTGCTCAGGTCATGCAAAATACAGGAAGAAAGTAATTTGGCCATCCACATTTGCCCCACAACTGTGCTGGGGTAATTTATGCCCTGGACCTTTGTCTCCCTAATTTGGAATGCCCATGGTGTCTAGATGCTACTTCCTTGGGTAGTTATCCATGATTTTTAACTCTAGTAGTCTTAATTCCTCCAAGCACAGCAATTACCCGGACTTTCTCTGCACTGACTCTGTCCCTTTAAGAACCTACACACTGCCAGGTATGGTGTCACAAGCCTTTAATCCTAGCACTCAGGAAGTAGAGGCAGGCAGATCTCTGTGACTTTGAGGCCAGCCTGGTCTACATAGTGAGACACTGTCTCAAAAACCAAAAAACAAAACAAGTCAAATCAAGCAAAGGAACCTACACACTAGTCACCATTCACAGAGCTCCTTATCTTATATCTTGGTAGATTATAAACTTCCTGAGAGCCTGATGCATGCCCAGCTCATCTTCTCTTCTCTACACACTGACAGCCTGGCATGACACCCAATACCTGGATATTTAGAAACTGATAATTCTACACTAACTTTATGTTTGGAGGATTTCAAGCAGATAGCAACACATGGCACCTGATCAGTGGCTGAGAAGCAAAGCCTTACATTGCTCAAGGGACTTGACTTTGGTGAAAGTCAATGGTTAGGGTAGATGAACTGGGGACCCAGAAAACGTGAAAACCACAACTGTGGGGAAAACCCTGTTAGTTTATGGAGGAAGAGTGATGAGGAAAAAACTATTTCCTGTCCCATCTCACCACTCAGTATTTTATGAGGGAGATTAGAGGTTAGAGGAAAAAGAAGAAAAATAAATTAGGGGGAGATGTCCATGCGTAAACCATCCAGTTTCTGAGGCTGTCTTCTGGAAGCAAGACTGGCTAATGGTCTAAGATCTTTTCACCTTCACAAGTTCTTCTCTGGTTTCAGAACAGACAGTTCTTTGGATGAAAATTCTCATTCCCAGGGCTCATCTCATGCTCCACAAGCACTCTTTCTGTTTACGAGGCTTCCTGAGATACCAAGGCTCTTAATAATACACACAAAAGTGGATATTTGAAGCTGCGGGTATTGCTTCCTAGTCACCTCCCCACAGTGTCCAGTATTTTCGTGCATCCCAAGCTCTTCCCAGACACCAAGGCCCAAGAGTTCTGTGAGACCAGAGGGCTAATTCTGCTTGAGTCGTATGTGCAGCACCTCTGACAGCTTGCTCTACTCAGGCCGGGAGCAGTGAGAGCAGGGACTGGAGTTGCCCTGTGGGAAAGACCTATAGCCAAATATCTCAGCCCGTTTCCAGTCTAGCACAATTGCTTCATAATCACTGTCACCCATAGAGCTTCTCGAGTGTCTCAGGAAACAGTCACCAAACATACTACACTGCCCTGCTTTGTTTTGTTCAAGACTGGTCTGGAAGTCACTATGTAGGACAAACTAGCCTTGAATTCATGATCCTCTTGTGTTAGTCACCTGAGTGCTGGCATTACATTACAGGAGTGAGTCATCATGCCCAATTCATACTGCCTTATAAAGCTACTAGCTTTTCTTCAAGACAGTGAGTTCCAGTTTGCAAAAAAGAAAGGCATATATAAGCCCAACTGGAGGGCGCCTCTGTTACCCAACTCCAAGGAGAAAGTAGATCTAATGTCTGCCATGAATCCAGTTTGGCTACATCATCAGCCTAGTTTTTTGTAACTTATACTGCCACTACATGGAATGTATGTTATCATTTCTATTGTGTGGATGAAGAAACAGAAGCACAGAGAAGAGACACGTTACTCAACAGTCCTTGCTGATGAAACACCAGACTCCAGATTAATAAAAGAGTTGCTAGAACTGGAAACCCATGCTTTTCCTGCCATGCTAAATGGCCTTGTCCTCCAGCAAATGTCTATCTGAGTGGGCAGTGGGCTGGTCAGCTCTGGTCACAGCACAAATGGAAAACACTCTGGGCTCTGTGTGGACTCTTGAGGCTGGGAACACCTGGAACCTCAGTGTCTAGTAACCTCCTGAATAAAACAGAACAAGAACTGGGCTTCATGACCAGGCCATCTTTGTGAGCTGCAGCCCTGACATTGAGACTTCCTCCTGCTCTCTTCCCTAATCTACTCTGTGTTCAAAGTCAGCTGCCGCTGTAGATCATTCTAGAATGCAAGTCTGGTCATCTTGTTCCTCTGTGTAAATCTTTCTGTGGCTCTCCACTGATCTCGAGACAGATCCCACCTGCCTGACTAGATGTGGAAGGCGGAGGAAAGGTGCTATGTCCAGCAACACTCTTCCTGTCCATCCAGTAGTCTCTCCCATCACTCCTTCCTTTGTGAAACTTAGGTCAGCCATATTCACAACAGCTCCAGGAAATTTTGATTTATGCCTACAATCCCCCCACAGTAGCCTGGAAACTCTCTGCTCCCTCATTTGTGGTCTCTTGACTGGTCCTCGCTCAACCCTCTGCATCCTATGGAATAATTTACACATTGTGTCTCCTCCAGGGATCTGTGCTATCATCTTGAAACCCTAGTGACACGTGAGACAGCCCCTAGGCCAGTGAACATATATTCAGCTCCCATTTCCATAGTGATATGGCAATGAGCTGGTTTTAGTTGCAAACAGCTAAAGCAGGCTCAAAAAAAAAATGTCTTTTGTAAATAAACTAGATTCTGTACTTTCCAGTTTTGGAAGTTAAACTATCTATCCCAAAAATGCTGACTGGGTTTGAAATGAAGCTGAAGAGCTATAGGACAGGTGATCTTGAAGCTAGCCTCATTAGTCTTAGTATAAAGTGGTTGGACCTTAAACATCATTTTTTTAGGCGCTCTGCTATCACATCAGAAAGCCCTGTCAGTGGAATCCATACCCTCTGAGATTGTCTTTGCTTTTGCTTCATGGTCTTGGATGACTATGATGGCCCTATTAAGAGCTGAGCTTTTGACCCTGGACCAAAGACCAAGGGGAAGAAGACAGGCACATGAGCAGCCTGGCCCCTAGAGGCACACAGATGCATCTAACCTTGGCTCACAGAAGATAACATGTAAACAGTGCTTCAGCTAGTGGTTCTCAGCCCTCCAGTGCTGTAACCCCTTAACAAAGTTCCTCAAGTTGTGGTGACCTCTAACAATACTATTTTTATTGCTACTTCATAACTGTAATTTTGCAACTGCTATGAATTATAATGTAAATTTCTGATATGCAGGCAGTCTTAGGCAACCTCTACGAAAAGGTCATTCAACACCCCTCAAAGGGGTCATGACCCAGGTTGAGAACCATTGCATTAAGTAAAGCAAGACAGTATCAGAAAGGAGAGGTCAGCCATGCTGAGGACACAATCAGTACTACCTACCTATCTGGGAAATGTTTCCTCTAGTCAAGAGCATATCTAGTCTGAACTGGACCAGGCCATCAGCCTAGCTGGGCTCGGGTCTGACTCAGAATGTGAAGATCAGTTTCAAATCTTGCCATTGTCTTCCCAGGCCTGGTATCACTGAATAAGATACAACCTAATAGGACATTTCAAGGATGAGGGATGAAGGGGAGCCAGAGCCGCACCTCCAGAGCACAGGTAAAAGAGTAAGTAGTTGAGTAGAGTAATATAGAAACGGAACATTGTGTGTGTGTGTGTGTGTGTGTGTGTGTGTGTGCGCGCGCGCGCGCGCATGCATGCGCATGTATGCAGGCCAGAGAACATTCTTGGTTATCTTCTTTAGGAATACCACCTACCCTCCTTGAGAAAGAGTTTCTCATTGGCCTGGAGCTTACCAATTAGGCAAGACTTATTGGCCAGTGAGTCCTGAGGGATCCTCCTGTCTCACAGATCAGAGCATGTGCCACCATATCCAGCTTCTTTATATGAGTTCTGGGATTGAGTTCAGGTCTTTGAGCTTGCAAAGCAAGTCCCTAACATCTGGGCTATTTCCTCAGTCTCAGAAACCCAACAAATTTTATACTTCTATTTTAAATATTTTAGAAAACTATGGAATTGATTTGTTTTCATTTTTGACAAATATCACATTTTTCCCTTAATTCCCTCCCAAAAGGTCAGTAAGTGAAGCTGACTTCCACATGCCTGTAGTTCTTTGCTTTACTGTAGGTCTCTAGGCAAGACTTGGGAAGGGGCCCATAGAAACGGCAGGGGGATTAAGATTATCTTTCTGGAAACTTTTTATAAAAATAGACTTGAAGTAGCTACATCAACTGCCAGGGGAGCTCCAGAGTGACTGGGTTTTGATGATAACTCAATAGTACCAACCCTTCCTTCTACAAGCTTGTAGGAGTAAGCTATGGATGAGTGCTTTCTTTATTCAAACTAGATCAAGTTTGGGGGACTTCAGGAAAATGACAGTCATTTCCTCGTTAGCTGTAACTGCCTGGACATGGCACTGGCACTTACCTGTGATCATGCTCAGTGCTGACAGGCAGGCTAAGGCTTGGATATCAAGGTTCAGGCTCTGCAAATTTAAAGAAAAGTCTTTAATGGAGTCGAGCCACTCTCCAAATCCACGAAGGCACTGAAGTCGATGCAGGACAAGTCCATTGCAGAACACAAACTTATCTTCAGCAGTGTTTGACCTGGGGGTGGGCAGAGGAGGGAGAAATGTATTAAATAGGTCTTAATCAGGCTGGCTAACATGGCAACATCATAATACACAGATACTAACATCAGCATGGACAGCACTGGAAATTGTGTACAGCACTGCCATGAACAAAAGCATGCTCCTGGGAATGAACAATCTGTCTGCCTGTGATAATGTCCTCTGGAACATGGGCTGAAATACCTGCAGTCTAATGCTAGGATCATTTGCTGGCTTGTCTGGGATGGAATGTGGAGAAGCAAATACTCAGAGACTATCTAGGGCAGCGATTCCCAACCTGTAGGTTACAACCCCTTTGGTAGCATCAAATGACCCTTTCATAGGGGTTACCTAAGACCATCTGCATATGACATCTACATTATGATTCATAACAGTAGCAGAATTACTACTGTTATAAAGTAGCAATGAAAGTAATTTTATGATTGGGGGCATCACAGGAGTCCCTCACAACATCAGGGCCATTAGGGTTTCTTCACAGGAGTGAGGAGAGAGTCATGAGACCCTTACCTAAAGTTTACAGCCACTGACTTCCTCCTGTACTTCCTATACACTCAGAAGTACATTATATTGCCCCACCCTGTTACATGCAGTCAAAGGAGATGTTGAAGTTACAAAAGGTAGAAAACTGACTGGAGGAGGTGTGTCCATCTATGCAACTTTTGTGAGGTCTTTAGCGGTGCTAGATGTGACTTCTTAGTTATGCCTCTTTGGAGGGCACCCACATTCCTTTAATCAAATCCTCATCTATGCTCCTGTTAACACTGGTTAGTGAACATACTGCTTCACCATCCTGAACTTGGATAAAAGCATTTCTTTGGCTTATTGTTGGTCCCCTATCTTGGGTGAATAGATCTTTGTTTTGAGGTTTCCTCAAGAAAAGTCATACAATGACCTCTCTCTGCAGTGAATAGGAGACTTTCCTTTGGGGCTTCAGAGTTAAGGCTGCTCCCTTATTTTCTTAAATGCCAGAAGCTGATAAGGCCTGAGGCTAGACACTACAATTCCATTATGCAAATTCAAAGCAACTAGTTTCTCCAAACGCCGGCCGATCACAGAGTCAAAGGTGGCAGCACATTTTACCTCCCTGAACTTAAGTAAGGCGCTGTTTCTAAATTTACCAATGGCTTATACCGTGTCTGTAACCATTCTCTTTCTCCGGAACCCCACTTGGACATGATGGCTTAGCAGGGTGACCTTGGCCATCCTTTCATCTCTGTGGACTTCCTTTCTCTTATCTATGAAACAGGAATTTAATCATAATTTCCTAAGGCTGTAGGAAGAATTAAATAAAATGAAGGTTTTCTTTTTTGAAAGCCCATGAATAGTGCCTGCCACACAAGAGGATTCATAGAGTATTAAGTGTAACTAATTATCAATTCTGTGGGATTCTTAATTTAATCTCGGCTTTTCCTTAACTTTAAAATATCTTGTTCCATATTTCTCTCTCTGGGTTGATTGCATTCACCAGCCAGTGTCTTTCTTCTGGATGAATGGTTCTATTCATCTCTTTTCTCCACAGGTATTTACTGAGCACCAAGGATGTGCTGTTCCTGGGGACAGGCATTGCAGAGAGCTTGGGGAAGTGTGGGGTCCACCTGCTTGGAGAATCCAGCTTCTGCCTAATCCTTTGCCTCCTGCCAAAGTCAACAGGCACATCTCCACCAGCTCTCACGTGCACTGGACTGGCTACAAATTAAGCTAAAACCTGTCACTCTGGCCACAGCCATTTCTTCCTAGGATCCCTCCATACAGGGGACAGATGGACAGAATTTTTCCACCTCAGAGTTTAAGCATAGACTTCCAACCATTGGTTTCAGAATCGAGAGTAAGAGTTAAAATGCAGATTTTAGTATTGTTTTATAGCCTACCAGCTCAAGGGACTGAGCATTTTATGCATGGTTCCTGGAGTCACATGAACCTGGAGTCATATGAAACAGAATAAGATGGTAGAGAACAGAAAGAGAGGAAGGATTTTTTTCTTATATCTGTTGAAAAACAGGTGCTATCTTGAAACATATAGTTGAAATGAAGGAAGGAGGATGGAATTAAATATGTCCTGGGTGAATAAAATACACACACACACACACACACACACACACACACACACAATGTGAGTGTGGAGAACATGGTGGTGCACACCTGGGTCCTAGGTTGGAGCAGGGAGCAGGGACAATTCCAAGCTCAAGGTTAGCTGTGAGTCTAAGGTCAGGCTAAGCTACTCAGTGAATCTATTTATCTATAAATAATAAATGAATGACAGATAGATATAGACAGAATTCACGTCTTCCTCATGTCTGCTAGCA
The DNA here is from genome assembly GCA_004025045.1 of Sigmodon hispidus. Lineage (NCBI taxonomy): Eukaryota > Metazoa > Chordata > Mammalia > Rodentia > Cricetidae > Sigmodon > Sigmodon hispidus. The sequence continues at coordinate 26,242 of PVIH01006588.1, forward strand.
CTGAATACTAGAGGGTGAACTAAATCTTTGACCCAAAAACTCAGCTGTGGAATTCTCAGAGGCCCATCAGGAATGTTTCAATAGTCACTTGTGAAATAGAAAGTCTTAAGGCAAATCCAGGATTTCCACAAACACCATCTGCAACCCAACAACAGTCCTAGAGCCACAGACTTGAGGGGCCACCAAGTCCATCCTCTATTTTGCATGGAAAAGATCTGAATTTCTAGTGTGGCAGCACTCTGCTCGGAGCCTCATACTGTGTCTACTCCCATTAGACCTGAGGCTGGAACACAGGGTCCTGGATGCCACTCCACCATTTTTTCTATTCTCTGCTGCTCAATGTTTTAATGTTTGAATACATTTCATCTCTACTTCTTAGGCAAACTCCCACTGTTACACATGGGAAGGCTGAGGGAAGATAAAATACTACAACATACCTGATGGAAAGTCTGAGAACAAACAGCTCCAAAAAGGCTGATTCTATAAGTAACGTCTGATCTTCTTTGGGGAGATCAGTGAATCCCGGGATCTTTTCTGCCCAGCTTCTGGACACATCAATGGAGGCCGTCAGGAGGTTGTAGAACTGCTGCACATGCTCGGCATCTGTGCCGGAAGTGGCCTGGTCGGAGGGACAGTACTGGAAGGCAATGCACAGAGAGCATTACCCTGATTGCATGGTGATGGCAACATCTTTTGAGACTGGCTCCGCCCAGATATCAATGCTTAAATCCTACCTACTCCCCTTTATAAAACCCATTAGTATTCATGGTCTCATCTGATCCTCCAATGGCCCTGGGACATAAAATATAATGAACTTATTGTTATTATTCAATACAGAAGTCCCTTCAAGTCCCTTCAGGTCCCATCAGTGCAGGGGTTTGTCAGTGTCATTTGGGGAGCTTTATAAAGCACTCATGTCTCAGTTCTGCCTCCAGAAAGATCAATATAAGTGGTCTGGAGTGAGGTCTGCCCGCTGGTAACTTTAAAAGCTTCATAGATGATACCACAAAACATCCCATGGCAGAAACCACTTTCACATGGAAACCATTGCCCTTGCTTGGATCTTGGGTGTGAGAAGGCCTTCTGGCTCTGGGGGTTCTGCTGTAGCATCATGGTCTCCCAAAAAGATGTCCTCAATAAAGAGTCAGATATTTTCAAAGTATAGTCTCTAAACCAGTAAGCAATACCTGGTAATGTGCTAGAAAGGGCAACCCTAGGCCTACTTCATCAGAAACTCTAGAGGTGGGTCCAACAGACTGCTTCTTATTAAAGCTAATGGTTCTAATGTACATGGAAGTGTGAAAAATCACACAACCGATGAGAGAAAGGTGATTGATTTTTGCTTGCTGTTGATGGATTTCTACAAGATAAATCTGGAAGTGTGTGTATTGGATGGGAGACTTCTCACAGACTTGGGGAGTGTGGCTGCTTGTATTAATCAAAATCAGATAAAATCAGAAGCTCAGTTTCTTATCACACTAGCCATATTTCAGGTGCTTAAAAGTCAAGTGGGGTGGAGCACATGCTCATCACCACAGAAAGATGTATTAGATGGCACAGACCTAGGCACTTGGAAGCAGAAGGTGGAGAAGAAGAGAAAGACAGAGAAGAAAGACAATGAAGAATGAGGAGGGGAGGAGGAGGAGGAAGGTGAGGGGGAGGGGAGGAGGAAGGAGGTGAGGGAGGGGGAGGAGCTTTCTCCCAAGCTTTGGGCTACTCTGGTAAAGGCACAGGTTTGCCTGACTCAATGGAGGCAAAACCTCTTCTGGATCAGGCAGGATGATCAGGAAGAACAGCGCAGAGATGTGAGAGATGGTGTGAACAGCTGCATCACTGCCTTTCCTAGTGCGCACTGGGAAGAGCAACTCTGTAGCCCCGTCCTTTGGTCCTCACCAGGCAGGGCTTTTAGTCCTTATAAGTGAAGAAACTTAGGCTCAGGGAAGCTATGAAACTTTCCCAGGATATGTAAACAACCACAATGGTAAGCGAGGGTTTCAGTGTCAGAGAGTTTAAGTCCTATGCCTGCTGACTTGGTTTTTATATTTTGAGACAGGGTCTTTCTATGGGGTCATGGTTGGCCTGAAACTCACTACATAAACCAGGCTGGCCTCAAACTTGCAGCAATCCTCCTGCCTCTGCCTCCTGAGTTCTGGGACTACAGATTGACTGTTAAAATGTCTGATATTGTCTTGGGATGCAGCTTACTACTTACACAGAAATGATTAAGGCCCTGATTTTAATCCTCAGCATCCCTGAAATGTTCTGAAAAGGCTTGATGCAAAGGATCAAACTCATAGCCTTGTACATGTTAGGTAAGTACTCTATTACTGAACTATGTCCTAACTAACTTGATTTCTTTTTAGTGCAAGAATAATCAGAGTAGGTGCCTACATTTTCCACAAAGCCCAGACCTGATTGGAGGAGAAACAGCTGATGAGAAGCAGCAAATGAACAGTAAGGCACTCATGTAAGTGGCTCTGTTTTTTCTGTTTTCCCCCAGTAGCAGTAACATAGAAAAGTATAGATATCAGATGTTCAGCCACTGGATCTTAACCCTAGTTTTATTTGGGCCTCTATTTGAGAAATATTGTAATGAGGCCCAGTTTTCTCCTCCATGGAGTAGGGATAGTAATGTCTTCACTGCTCTTTTGTGATGGCCCTTCTAGAGAGAGTTGAATAGCAGATGTCAGGGATGTTACAGCATCACCATCCTTCACTTTCTACATTTATTGAGAGGAGACGGTATTGTATTAAGCAGAAGCTTGCTAATTGTCACCTTAACCTTCTAAGATCTTGTAACAACAGGTCTAGTTCAGAGCCCTGCCTCCTTTGTTCCCAATTCCACAGTTTTTCTGGGGTTTTATGAGGCCCCAGATGCCTGTCATAAATCATGGGAACAAGTTCAGGAGATGAGGCAGCTCCCTTCTGAAGGACATTTGAAAAGGCCATGAGATCCTGAGTGAGTCTGCCATCTTTTTTTTTTTTTTTTTTTTTTTTTTTTTTTTCCCTTCACATAGTCTCTCGACTGAAGGAGAGTTGAGAAACGAGATCAACTGTGACTGTCTAAACAGACCATCCTAGTGACTGTTCTGTACCCACTTTGGTCTCTGGGTATTTATCAGATTAGCTAATTGCTATGATTCCCCTGTCTCATGCATTTAAAGGTTCTAAATATTGCTAAGCCATACCAGGTATGATGTTATGGCCTAGAACTGGACACTAGTCCTGCATGACCTTGTTTTTAAATAGTGTGTTGTGTGGAGGGAGAAAAGCCTAAAGGGCTTGCAAACTCCCCACTGGGAATAGGAGCCACAGCTTACTTCTTCCTACATTGGCTTTCCCCAAACCAGGGCTCATGAATCAACAACTGTTTGCTTCCATTATGTGTTCAGAACCCACAAGAGCATACAGTTTTCATCACGGTTCTGTGGAGGCCCAAGCCCTGACTGGCTCACAGTTCATGCCTGCTGCACTTGTAAGACCAGTACCTGCCTGTTTGGGGTGCAAACTGTACTTTGACAGAGCTCAGCAAGGAAAAAAACAGAAAGCAAAGCAGAAGACAAAAACCGAGCAGGCCCAGCCTGACTGCAAACCCTTTGGGATTCACCTGCAGTTATTCCTGTACAAGCCCCAGAATTCTGGAACCAAAATTAGATGCAACCTGAGCTACTAGTAGCAGGTGCATCAGCATCCAATGATATAGCTAGAGAAGGATCATGTATGTTCCTCCTAACATACAGTTTAAAGAAACAGACCAAAGATTCCAGATACTCTGCCTGACCTAGTCATTTAAAGTGGAGGAGCTGGACCCCCATCTCTGCCTGTTTACAGTCCCTACAACTCTGGGCAAGATGAGTTTGGGATCACCAGAAACCCCTAAAGTATCGTTGATTAGCCCACTCAAACATAGATCAAATACAGAAAGATTTTTTAAACAAATTTTTCTCTCTTTTCCCACTAATGTTTATTTTTGGCCTATGAGCACACTTGATCCACCAAAATCTGGCTTTAATATTATTCTGAGATATAGCATCACCTTCACCAAGAGCTGTGGAAGAAGAGATTTCTACAAAGATCCGCAGAAGGAGAATTGTTTGCTGCACACAAAAGCAAATGGATACGGGTTTTAACCCAAACAGCCTGCACACTGCATTCAGCAGCAGCTGTAGGGTTCAGGTTTCAGCAGTGACCCAGGCCTATGAGTTATTCAGCTAGAGAGAAGCACTCTGAAAAATTAGCCACATGATGTTTTAATAGCAGAATGGAGCTGAATATGTATTACACTTTCAGCCTTCAATACATATGTGAAATAAACGAAGGAAATGGGTTTCCTCCTCACCACCCCCAGCATATTACTTTTCGCACTCCTCCTTATCTAAAAATGATGGATGTGATCATAATATGAGCCAAACTGTATAGACAAAGACTTGTTTTTTTTTTTAAAGAGTGCCATTTTAGGGCTGGCAAGATTGCTGAGTACATAAAATATTTGCCATGAAATTGCCAAGAACTTTTATAAAACCCAGGTGGACATGATGGCCCACCGACAATCCTAACCTGCTAAAAGTGGAAAAGACAAGAGAGCCCTAAAGCAAGTTGGCTAGTTAGATTAGCTGGATCCAGGTCCATGAAAAACTCGACCTCAAAACATGTGGTGGAGAGGGATGGAAGAAGGATCAGACATCAACCTTTGGACTCCACAAACCATGTGCATGCTCACCCCACAATGCTCCCAGATACATTGGAACACATGTTCACAACACACACACACACACACACACACACACACACACACACACATTCTGATAAATAAAATAGATTGAAGAGATGTTTTAAAAATTAGTAGTGAAAAAGATTGGTGATTAATATCTTTTTCCCAACTTTCTTCTTTTTTGACCTGTCTGTGCCCTTTCAATAGAAAAACTCAAAAATAAGTCTGGGGTACCACACTAAGGGAGATGCTGGCCTGGAGATAGTCTGAGTACCATACTGAAGGAGATGCCTGACTAGAGGTAGTCTGGGTACCACACTGAGGGAGATGCCTGCCTGGAGGCAGTCTGGGAACCACATTCAGGGAGATGCTTGCCGGGAGGTAGTCTGGGTATCACACTCAGGAAAATTCTGGTCCATACTGATAATGGAACTCTATGTAGCAGCTGTAATGGTGGGAAACTTTGGGCATAAGAGGACTAGAAGGGATCTGAGCAGTGCACTTGGTCTAATCTCTTCACCATCCACACCGAACGCCTTCGTGGAGAACTAGCCAGTGACACCCAGTGAATTAACTAGGAAACATCTTCCCCAAAGCTTCCTGAAACCAGCATTTGCAGGCTTCATGCTGGGGTCTCTCTAAATCTAACATGTGCTAGCCATGTTGGGTCTTAGGGCTATCTCATTAGCATCTGAGTGACATTTGCTGGTGTCTGGTTTGATGTGAGCAATAGTTCTCATTGTAGTTGCAGTCTGTTGCTGCACTAAGTGGCACCGATTACCAGAAAACATCCTGGCGTGCTGAAAAATACTTGGAATGACCAACTAATGAGGACATTAAGTATATTTCCTCATTAGTAATTATGCAGGCGCTGAAGCCAAGCCCGGTATCTATATATACTTGTATTGCTAAATTAAAAGCAACTGTGGGGCAGGGAACAGCAGCATCACGCGTAGAAACAAATCAAATGTGACATGTTTTGACTGCGCCGATGTACAATGATCTGAGCTCGTTTTTTGAGGGAGAGAAGTTTGGCCCACGGGAAAAGTGAAGGTTCCAGAGCCAGGAATGCGTCACAGAGCTCAGGAGCGCTCATCCTGGCCTCTTAAAACATTCACCCTCTTTGTGACTTGGAACAAAACCCTTCCTTTTTCCACATTTGGGGAGAAGAGGGTTCACTCAATTTCTACCTTTGAAGCACATATCCCGATACGTGGGGATTAAAGGGCACTGTAGCAGGCATGCTCTTCTTTCTCTCCTGACCTAATTGCTGGGGGAGTTGCTAGTATAGTTAGTGGATTGTATTGGCCAAACCAACTGTCAGGCTCAAGCTTGACAGGACAATTTCATGTCTAACAAACAAAGTAACTAAAATGTTACTATCAGTAGCTGAGAGAGGGATTGGGTGGCTGCCAACGTATAGAAAACAAGGTGTGTCTTTGTATTTACTTTTAAATGAATTGATTTAAAAAAGAAAAAGAGATGGGGCTGGAGAAATAGCTCAGAGGTTTAGAGAAAGCACTGGCTGCTCTTTCAGAGGACATGGGTTCAACTCCCAGCATCCACACGGGCGACTCATAACCAACTAACTCCAGTTCCCGGGGATCCAGACATTCTTTTCTGACCTCTGCAGGCCCCAGGCACCCACATGGCACACAGACGTACACATAGGAGAACCACTCATATACATAAAAATCTAATAAAAATTATATAATACTTCTATATAATTCATACCATAACCATGATGGTATAACATAAATACATATTACTGTTATTGTAGTTTTTAAAAACTCAGATGAAACTCTACTTCAAAAATACCTAGTAAATGATCATTAATTAGCAGAGATAGTATAATACTGACTTAGAAGAACCCCCTGAGAGACTGCATCTCAGCCAAGCCACCAGTCCTAGGCTACAGAATTACCCCTGCTGAGCCTTTTACCCCTGCTGAGCCTTCATTTATTTCTCTGAAAACATGGCAGGGGCAGTTGTCTTAGATAATCTCAAGGTCATTCAGTGCTGTGATATGATAAGTATAAATTTTTAAGGGTAAGGTATTCTACAAGCTTAATTTCAGGCAACGACATTCTTTAAATAAAGTACTGACATTATAATTTTGGTAGCAGAGTTAAGGGCCAGCCTTTATAATGGTATTTGCCTCAAAGTAGACATTTTATTTCATTCATTCAGAAAAGTTCTTTTCTTTTTCTTATTTATTATTTGTGCATATGTGTGTGAGCACTTCAGTTCTACGGTATGGGGTTTGGTTGTCTCCATTTACCATGTACATTCTGGGAATTGAACTCAGGCTATGGGGGTTTGCAGCAAAAGCCTTTACTCATTGAGTATCTTGCCTATTTTATTGATTTTGTGTCCTAAATGTATGCCTGTGTATCTGTATATAAGGATATAAGCATGTATGTGTAATGCTTGTGTATGTGGAGAACAGAGATCAAATCTGGTGAGTTCCTTGATAATTCTCCACCTTTAAGAATTTCTAATTATTTAAAAAATATTAATTCCTTGAAGATGTCATAGATGCCTTATCTTAGTCACTTTCTGTTGTTGTGGAGACTCCATAATCAAGGCAGCTCATAAAAGAGAGTATTTAATTGGGGGTTTGCACAAAATATCAGAGGTTTAGTCCATTATCATCATGGCAGAAACACTGTGGCACACATACTGCTGGAGTACTAGTTCAGAGCTGTATCCTAATCTGCAGGCAGAGAGAAAGAGCCTGGGCCTGGTGTGACATGCTTCCTTCAACAAGGCCACACCTAAGCCTTCTCAAACAGTGCTACTCCCTGGTAACTAAACATCCAAATAATATGATCCTACAGAGGACATTCTTATTCAAACCACTACATGCATACAATATATTTTGATAACATTCACACCCAACTCCACTCCCTAATCCATTTTTGTTTTTGAGAAAGGGTCTCACACGGAGTCTGGAGCTCACTGCCTGCTGGACTGGATGGCCAGCAAACCCCAGGGATCCTGGGACATTGCCATCTTACCTGATCTAGAATTTCAAGTGTATGTTGCTGAGGGTTTGAACTCAGGCACTCATGCTGGGGTGGAATGCACTTAACCAAGCTAGACATCTCCTCAGCATCAATCCTAATATTTTTATAGCTAACGAAGTTACATTAGTTATGTATAATATATATGTACAAACATATACAAATATGCACATTCTTGTATGTTTCTGCATGTAAGTACTTATATTAAGGAACCAAAAAGTAAAGTCATAAAGTCTTAAGAGTTGAAAGGGACTTAATGTCATGTCATGCAGACAGCCTTTCCCTTTGTGGAGAATCCTGTCATGATCTGCCCTTGGCAAGTCCTTGGTTTGCTGACCTCTCTCTGACAGCAACTGGTCTGGACCAGAGAACTCGTTCTAAGAGCCACTTTGAAGACATACCCTCCCATGCCCGCCGCCATCTTCTTTCTCTAGATTTGCCAAGGGGAACAGAAATACTCTTTCTCTTTTTGATACAGGGGAAAGAGAGTGACAGTGACCTAATTTCTACAAACCTCCCTTCCTGTCTATATATCTTCCTGTTTTCTCCAACCATGTCTTACAAGTTTCCAGAAACAGTGTATCTTCATTCTCCTTAAATCTGGCCTTGGAATGGACTCAATCCTTGAAGTATGATCTGAAAGGACAGAGTTCATGGAACCATATGGAATGGAATTCTGGTCCCATACTTCTGCTACCACAGCAGGTAATATAGCGCCCCTCCCTGCTTCCACATACACACACTTTGTTGGCTCATACTGAGTGTCTGTGGAATAAACTCCTGAATGAACCACTGACAAGCCAAGGCTCTCCCCTTTAACAAAATCTAAATGTTGAGCTTCACATTTATTTTTGTTAACTTTCTTCGTGATGGTTTCAGCCCTTCCTGTTCCAACCTGTCGAGATCATTCTGAATGTTGATACTGACATCCATCATATTAGCAGATCCCTCCCAGCTTTCTGTCATCTGCAAATGTGATCAGCATGCTCCTGTGTCTTCTTCCAAGTTTTTGATGAAAGCTCACTGTATTTTTTAAAAAGTCTTTTAATTTAGTTGATTTTGGTCCAATTTTTGATAATTTTGTAGAGCTATCTAAATGCAGGAGAACCCAAGCAATGAAGTTCAACCTGATTCTGAAACAATGCAATTAAAATAAATATGCTTTACAAAATTGAGCTATGTCTCAAAGGTAGCATTAGCATGACCCAGACTTTGGCATGGGCAATCTGTATTTGGGGCAAAGCTAACAATGAAACTGGATAAATGTTTGTTGATGAAGATGATGACTTCAGGCTAACAGACTGAACAGTGCAGAGACAAGCAAATACACTGGATTGATTTTTTTCAATGTAGAGACAGTTCCCAGCTGGGACAACTCAAAGTACAGGGAGACATTGCCACTGCATGAGAAATTAGGCCATTGAGACTGATAATTAGATAGTTTAAGAATATAAGATTATTCTGGGGGTGCAGTTTTTCTGGATTGACCATCAGTAGCAATGCCAAATGTCTTGGGATGATGTTAGATTGAGTGTTACAGCCTTAGCTAAAGCAGCACCTATAAGCTTCATCAATAGAGATGAACTGCAGAGGGAGAAGCAGAGGTGCCTTGTGGAGGGAGAAGGAGAGTCTTCATATCAAAAAAGAAGCTCGCATCTTTATTGCAACCAGAGAGTGTGAACTGTGACCTCTAACTTGACCTCTGATGTGTTTTGATTTCCTTATTGGACCATGGGAATAGCGATACTTATCTTAATGGTGTTGCTATATGGCACCAAACTGTGTAGTGCCTATAGTTACTAGCACCTTTGATAAATGGCCAGAGTAAAAAGTTTGATCAAAGTAACAATATACAAGGTGCCATGCTGAAGTTTTGACAAATATCATATTTAATATTCACAAACAAAACTTGGAAGCAGATAATATTGCCAAATAATAAAGATGAGGAAACTGAGGCATTAAAAGACAAGCTTTTCAAGGTCACACAGTTAGTAAGTGCTGACATTAAGATCTTTTTCTAGACTTGCCTGCTTTCAAAGCCTGAGCCCCAAGTCAGTGCATTATTCTGTTACACTATTAAACTATTCGAGACTTGACTTTTATCAAGAGATGCTACTTACAATCAGAATAAGAGTCCTCCACCTTTGGTGCTAAGGATCTACCATGCTACTTATAAGGAGTCTTGTGATCAGGTGTAGAGAGGGCTTTGCTGCTTAGGATGAAGGTGGGGAGGAGGGGAAAGAGGCTCTCAGCACGTACATCATCATCTCTGTCAACACTACAACCCAAAAGAAAGCCACATAGCAAATACATACTCCTGTTCTTTGCCAAGCACTAGCCCAGATGCTGGAAATGATGAATTAGCCATGGGGAAGGCAATCAGATCAACCAATAGGAGACTCCCTCACCAGCCTCTCTTCATTTGTGTTTCTAAGCTTGTCTTTAGTGGAGGTAATGCCCCTTCCAGCTCATAGCTGTTCCAAGGGTTCAATGAGACAGTGTGATACAGTGTCTCACAGGAAGAATTATTTAGTAACTAGGACCATTTTTTCCTTCTATCTGTACTGACTGTATTTTACTAGAACCCTGCTTTTAAAAGTCCTTATAAAAATGACCTTATCATATTATAATTTTTCTCAAAAATCTTTATGGCCCTTCACAATGCTGTTCAAATTTAAAGAAGTTTGCAGGCTTCATACTAGTGAGATTTTTTTAAAAAATGATGTCTCATGTTAAATTAAAATGTTGATATTTTTGGTTGACTGAAATAACAACATTGGTAATCATTTATGCTTTTCAAGATGGCTTTGTCATTCTTGTGTGACTGATGCTCAAAACCCTCCTCTGGTGTTTAATATGGTTATCATTTCCACTGCAGGGAGAAGAAAGCCAAGAACAGGAGCCAGGGGACACAGGCAGGAAACAGAAAAGAAAGGCAGCATCCCATCACCATCCCTGATGCCAAGGCCAGGGCTTGTTTCTCCTGTGGTCTAATTCCCCCCAAATAACCAGCAAATTAATCAATGGGGATGCATAGACTGCTTAAAGATAACCCAGGGCTCACCCAGAGGGTTTGATCACAATATGAGAAACACAATTAGTCACAATTTCTAAAGCATCAAATTGTAGTTCACCTGTGCAGCTTTTCATTGGCACCAGCAGGAATCTTGCAGCCATAGGTGTGACTGGTGCAGCCCTTTCAGGGTCAATGATAAGGCATTTAGAGATTCAATAAGGCAAACATTATTTGGTATAGTGAATGCACTAGCGGCTAAATTAAATGCAAACTATAGAAGAGTTTGGCTACAGACTAGCACAGTGCCAGGCCCAGTCACTCAATCAATTCTTGTTACTATTGTCATGAATGGAATAGCTCGAACTTACTCTGGAATAATCAAGGTCTCTGGGTGTTACATCTGTTAGAGCTCGGACAAGGGCATTCATCATGCAGATTGGAGGAGATGGCGGAGAAGGCTGCGAGGGCTCCTGCTGTAGTGGGCTCTTTGGTTTGGAAGGCAGCCGGCCTCTCCTCCCTTTCAGACTATCAGTACGCACGACTGATGAGACATACAGAGAAAAGAAACCAATGTTTAAAGATCACATTCGGAATAGGCGTAAATCACAAAAAGAAATCCAAACACATTAGAGTTTGGCAATGATGAATGAGACCCTCCATTTCAAAGCTGTGTTAAGTTTGGAATAATGCTCAACAGTGATTGAGAGTCGAAATAATGAGGAAAAAAGATAACCCATACTTACATTTGGTGATGAGTTAGCTCTGAAAATCTCCTTCTCAAATAGAGCAATGGCTTTTTAAAAATTGATTTTTTGAGAAATTACAATAAGCAGCCCTCAATGTTACTTTAGTGTAAATATAAATACCATTAAAAAGAAAATGTTTGAAAGAAAGAGACACTAAGAAAATTTGCTGTCTCAGTGTAAATATTAGCAGATTTCGATGTTTGAGGATATGCATAAGCAAACGGAATGAAAAGCATATGTTCTTACCTTCTTTAACCATCCCGACACTCAGACATTTTTGAAATCGGCAGTACTGGCATCGATTTCGACGTCTCTTGTCTACTGGGCAGTTTTTATTTGCCAGGCAAACATATTTTGCATTTTTCTGCACCGTTCTCTGAGAAAATATAACACAGAGATAGTCAACTAATAGTTTCTGGAAAGAGGTAAGACCTGACAAGATGTATTTTAATTACAATGTGAAAAGCGACAGTGCAATTTGTATAATTAGATAAATTTAATTTCCTAACACGCTAGCCTGCAGGAAAAACAATTTTATTAGTGTTCCTGGCTGACAGTGAAAATCATCTTGGGTTGTTCTGAAGCGGGTCTCAGGAGGCAACCAACTCTGAATGATAAAATCATATCTGATATTACCAGGTCAACATATCGTACCTCAGAGGATTAGATTATCTCCACTTTTAATATCCCCTTGGGAACAATTTTCGACTTGTTCTACCCCCCTGATTATCACTGACCTTATTAAAATAAAATCAGAATTATCTGGGCTGTCCTGTGTATGGTATCACTATTGTAAGCCAAATATCACAATAACTGATTTTGTTACTCAGTAAAGATGAAATCATACAGAGTAAAGTCAGAGTTTGTCTTATTAAAATATATAGGAAATAATGTTTTCATTCTACAACATATAGGAAATCACGTTTTAATGAAAGAAGAAATTCATGTCATTGCACTACTTGGCTCACGTAATCTTTATAAAATATGTAAAACTAACTGACCATTTCTGACTTTTAATTCTTAGAGCTGGATAGAAAAATCACTATCATATCCAAGAAAGAAAATCTAAAGCCAAATAAGAACAAGAGAAAGAAATATAAAAGTCATATACATCCCAGCATTTCATAAATGACTATTATTACAGACACCAAAAACCCCACATTGTCAAAGGCACATCATAAGCCTTGATATTGGAGATAAAAATAACATCACATTTTTCTGAATCACATAGAATTTTGAAATAACACAGGGGGCAGTAATTAAATGTAATCTTATACTCCAAATGTAAGATATGCTTTAAGAAAACAAACAAACAAAAACCATGAAAACCTCAGTGTGAATAGTGGCATTTTTACCACTTTGGATGGATTGTTATGAAAGGACCAGAATCTACACACTCCACCCGGAGCAGAACACTGAATTCATTTGGGAAGTCTGGGCTATGGCTTAAAAGAAATTTAGGTATACTGTACTTAGTGATTGTTTTGTGTTCAAAATTCTAGTTTTATTTTATCCTTTTTTTCCCACTCTTCTTATTTCCCAAGTTTCAGTTTTACCCTGTTACCTTTTCATTCTATTTAAGGGAATGATTATACATATGCAAAGCCAACCTATGTCCTCTTTAAGATATGGCTGCTCGGTTTAGATGCAAATCTCTGAAACTCTGGGTTTTCAGCACCTCCATTCTGAGCAGGCTGCATTGATAGGAGCTTTTGAACGAAGCTCTCTTACACACATCATGCTCACATTTCCTAGTACTCGTCTGGACACTATCCTCAAGGCAGTGTGCCAATTGAAGCACCGGTGGCATTTTGCTTTAGGTACACATTTTCCCAATAACCTGAAGCCTTCCCCACATTTGTGAGTGTCTGCACTGTGTAGGAACAGAGAGATCATTACAGTTCAATCACTGAATCCCCATCATTAACTGCACTTCATGTCACATTTTTAAAGAATTCAATTTAATGGTAGAAAGCCACTGGGTAAATCCGGCTCCAGTTCCCTTAATTAACAGATCTATGGGGTGGTCCTACCCTAGCCTGCCCCCACCTTTTCAAGTATAGATCTGTTTTCAAGGGAATGCTAAAGAAAAGGGAAGCTGCTGGGGAAAGGTTACTGCACATTTTTAGACTTGGGATGTTACATTCCCATGTTGTGATCAGTTCTCATTGGTTTAGACATGGTTCTACTGTAGAGTCTTCATTCACCTCTTACTGGAGTCTTTCTTGTCTCCTCTCTGGCTGCCTGTTCATTGCCTTCAGAATTTCCACTGAAATGCTTTAAAAAGTCAAACCCACTAAAGAAATGTAGTTATGTGGAGTAGTTTTGGGAAATCTTGAGGGGGACAGGGAGAAAGAGAGGAAAAGAGAGGAAGAGGCTAACATAAGTTGGGTTCTAGGCCAGTGGTAGAACACCTGCCTAATAAGTACAAAGTCCCAACACTGAGAAAAAAATCCAAACCAAACCAAAGGCTAACCCTAAATGGCTTATGAAAAGGAACTTTTGCCCTTAAAAATGCCATAAGCTTGTGTATCTGTGGGGTGTTTAACATGGCAACATCTTTATCCAAGTATCCTTTTATTTACCTGGAGGATTCAATGAATGACATGATAACCACTGTCACACCCAAAATAACTGCCTATTAGTTTATAGGTCCAACTACAAGCATGTGCATTGTCATAAATACTTTTGAGATTTCATTCACTAATAACTATTGTTTTATGGCTCTTTAAAGATATAGAAGTGCTCATGTATGTTGCTATCTTGTTTAATATAGCCTTTCTCTGGGTTTGATCCACTGGTTGGGAAATTCAGATCTAGAAAGAAGACTTATGTCCAATGTTATAAATTGGTATGTGGTGACAAGTTAGGATTCCTATCTGAATCTCCCAGCCCCAGTTCCAGCATGCTCCTAAATATACCCTATTTGTTTTCCAAATCCTAGTCACCCAATCAGCATTCTAGTTGGCCTATGTCATTTATGTGGGTCTGCGCATGCCTTAAGTATCAGTAGGTTAGGATGGGAAGAGAATAAAACAGAAATGTCTAGAACCACTTGAGACTCAATGATAAAACAAAGAACAAGAGAATAAGTAAGCTGCCCCCCAAACACACACACACACACACACACACACACACACACATCAGACTACTTAACTCCAGTGTCAAGAGAAGCCAGCTGTCCCTATCTTGCATGCAAACCACATCACAGCTCAGGCCTGCCCAAAGAGGTACTTCCCTAGGGTTCAGGTTTTCGGTTGTTTTGTTTGTTTGTTTGTTTTGCTAATAAATATGTGGGGGCTGATGAGATTACCACTGTAATGGGGTTTTTGTTTGTTTTGCTGATAAATATGTGGAGGCTGTCTATGAGAGGACCAACCTGGTGCTGTGTGTGTGCACAGATGCCAGGAGGTAAGTATTCCTAGAAGACACAGGGTAAGTTGGCAAGTCCTGAGCTGTACCTTCTACCCTCCTATGGAGACAGCTGTCCCCAAATGCCTTTAGCCAGCTTACTCCCCACCCCACCCCACTCCAATCCTGCCACTGCAGAGCTTTGAAAAGGAGGCATGTTGGGAGCACACAGATATGAGCTGACTTTCTGTCTCCACCTCACTGTGAGTATGAGTTCTGTGGCAGGTGAATGGCCTCTCTGGACCTTCATTTTCTTCTCTAAGAAACAAGGATAATTATCCTCTATCTTCAAAGCACAATGAATACAAGAGCGAGTGAGTGACCAAAATTCAATCTTAAGTCTATCTGGTTCTAGACTGGCAGCTCTTCCTATGAGGACGGAGACATACAGATGCTATTCTCTCTGGGTGCACAGGGAAGGGATGATGATTTCTGGGCACTGTTAAAGTTTAGATCCTTTAGAGAATTTGCAGAAGCTCCTGTTCAGAAAAAAAGCTCTCAGAACGCAGTGTCAGGTCAAAAGGTTGGGGCAGACCCACCAAGTGCACAAATAGCTTGCTGTTACAAGCCTGAGAAAGATGGGTCTGAAGTTCTAGCCTAGGAATAGGAATGCATAGTGTGAGTGAGCTTTCACACTGGCAGGGGCAAGAATGTTGCTACAGCCACTTAGATGCCTCAGCAAGGGGCCTGACTGCAGAGCGGAGGAAGCATGCTCTCACCTTGAAGAAGCCCTTGCAGCCCTCGCAGGTGCGCACCCCATAGTGCTGGCAGGCAGCATTGTCCCCACACACCGCACACGTGCCTTCGCCGGATGATGAGCTCCTGTTGGGTGGCGATGGCAGGCTGGGGCTCTCTCCCAGCAGGCTGGACGCGGTAGGGGAGGCTGTGAGGCCCAGCGGTGGGAAGGGCAACGTGGCTGGCCTTTTAGCCAGTGGGAGCCCGTACGGGTGGCCCTCTAGTGCAGCAGCCTGGCTGCCCGCGGCGGCAGCGGCTCCTAGGGGCAGGCTGAGCGCCGCCGAGGCTGTGGGGTCGTAGCCAAGGTGGTGGCCGCCCGCTGGGCTGGGCGCAGGAGGGTGCGGTGGCGAAGGCTTAAAGTGGAAGAGCGGGAAGCGCGCGGCAGCCATTGGGGGCACCGCCTTCAACTGCGGGTCCAGCAGTTGGCCGGGTGCGATGCAGCCAGGCGTGGAGGGCAGCTCGTCATCCCACAGCGCCCCCGCCTGCGGGGGGAAGCCCGGCGTGGTCGGCGTGGACGGCGGAGATTGCTTGAAGTACATGGAAGTGCTGGGCACTACGTCGTCCTCGGGGCCAGAGGGAGGAGGAATGGACGGCTGCTGCTGCTGCTGCTGGTGATGATGGTGGTGATGGTGATGGTGGTGGTGGTGGTGATGGTAGCCGTGCTCACGACCCTCTTCCATCTTGATCAAAGGCCGCGGCCCAGAAGGCGGCATTTGGTACAGGCAGGAGGGCTTGAGCTCGCAGCTGCTGGGGTAGCCCTCCATGAAGGTACTGAAGCTGGGCAGGGACGTCGTGGCGGTGGCCATGATCCCTGTGCTACCGAGGTCCATGGTCAGCTTGGCGTAGTCGGGGTTCATGATTTCTGGGGTGTATTCCGAGCCATACGTCTGTGAGGCGTAAGTGGACCCCGGAGGCGAAGGGCTATATTGGGCTTGCACGCAGGGCATATCTACAGGGACAGAGAAAAGGGCTCAGAAGCCAGACTAGCCTTTGCTAGCTGGATTAAATGCTCTTGAATCAGGAAACAGAGGAAGTGGCATCCTCTCCCACCTGCTGGCAAAGACTGAGTGCCCCCAGCTTTCTTTCTTTCTTGGTGGGAGACAGTTGAGTCCCTGGCTGACAAAGAGGCCGCCGGGGTGAAAGAACCTGACCTCTTGGGGATGACTTAACCTCCCTTGCTCTGTTCACCAGATCTGGATACAAATGGTTTCCCACATAAACCCAGAGAATTAAAAAAAAAAAAAGTTTAAGTCCTAAAAGCCAACTGGTGTGGACTTCCTAGCCATAGACATGGCCAAGAGAAAGGAAGAGAATGCCTCATTAGTTAATTTGGGTAGAAGGAGGCCACTGGACTCCCAACACTTAAACACACTAATTTGTAAACCCATGCGTTAGTGAAAAAGATGTCCCGTGTGGGCAAGGGAGGCAGTGGCATGCTAACATTTTATGAGTGCCAACTAAGTCTGCCCACACAAGTTGTGGTCCCTGCTTCCCACCCACTCCTCCAAACAGGATTAGCAGCCTGCACAAACTGGACCCCTACTGATGACTTCAGCCAGCTTAAGTGGTGAGGTGGGCATGTAGGCCCAGGAAATGGACTGGGGGAGTTGGTGCCATCTGGAAAGGAAAAGATCAGCTGCAACACAGCACACCCACCAAACCTGCTTGCTCCCTGCTATACTGTGTGCATGGATGCATATACATATACACTTCCCAATCCTTACTAATATGATGTTCTCATCTAATAAGACTAGAGCCATTTTATGACAACAGCTAACAGCTAACAGGCACGTTAGTCTAGGTATTTTCTCATGATGGGCAGGAAAAGAAGAGTAATTTCAAAGCAGGTGCAGTTTCTCTGCCAGTTTGCCTCGGCTGGGCCCTCAAGGCAGCTGGTATCTGAGGTGTTTGCTATGTTCACGGAGGTTGAGGTGGGTGAGAAGGCTGGGTCTAGTAGATGATTTTTCTAATATCTTTTTCTTTTCTTTTTATAGCTAAATCAAAGTAGTAACCTGGGGAGTTCCTGGTGGTTGGTTTTTCTGAGTTAAAGGAAACCCAGGTGCTTAACTTCTTGAAGGGTGTGGTGTGAAGGTGTGACTAACAGAAGCACATGCTTTGCACTTCCTCTGACATCTTTCTCTTACCCACATTTCCAAATCTGATTGAGTCATGCGTGTATGGGATGAAATCTTGACTTGAAAAAAGGTGATGAGAGCCTGTTGGAAGAAGCAGTGGTGAGGAGGAGCCAGTTCAAGCCTGCCTTCTTTTTAAGAGAGGCCTTAGGAGCTAGCTTGAAGCTAAAGGATCACTTACTTATCTTGGTGTCTAGTTCTTAGGCTGAAATGAAAGCTGGTCATTTAAAAGAAAGAGCACAGCCTGGTTCCCCTCCCTGCATCCCAGGATTTCTCCCTGAGTCTCCTGTCACTCTTCCATGCTGTCCCCTCCCTGTTCCTCTTTGTCTTTCTGAAGTCTCCAGCAGGAGGGTGAGGATATCTCTGTCTCTTTGGTCCCCACAGAGGCCTGGTTCTTCTAATCCCTTTAACAAATTTGTACAAACCGAATCTGAGGCCTTTACATCTACATTTCTGTCTTGAGTTCACATGGGTTTCTCCTTGTCTGTGAGCCTCCATCACCCAAACTATTGCACCACAAATAATTCGGGTTTTAGACCAATAAAAATGTCCCTTATCTCTCCAAGTGATTCCTCAAATGAATATGTTTGATATAAAAGGACAACAATAAAGCCATTAAAAACAAAATATCCTAATCTCTTTGGGGTATTTGTCTTTCTTCTTAGGAAACATAATTTTGAGAAATGGTTCATATAATCTCACTTCTGCTTGGTAGCAATAGGGTGTGGTATACAGCGGAGCTTCGTGCTAGGAAGCCACCTGTGCTGTGAAATCCGGGGCCAGGAGCCTTGTGTTGGTACTGGGCAAGTTGACCAGACTGCCTGCTGGGTGCTGGTTTCCCCATTTCCCTTGCTCAGGATGAATAAGGGCTCAGACCTACCTGGAGGGTATCTTGCGCGCTGAATGGTGGGGCTGGGGGTCTCTCCAGCGGAGGCTGAGAGTGTAGGAGGCGGGGACGTCGGGCTAGGCGAAGCAGCGGCTGAGCTGCCTGGCTTTGCTGAGGATCCAGGCTCAGCGCCCGGGCTTGTCGGGCTGCGCTTTCCCGCAGTGGGTTCTGCAGGCACCGAGAGAGGGGACAGATATTGTGGTAAGACTAGGCTGGGTCATCTTTCCCAGGGTTGGGTGGATAGGGTGGGGGTGGAGGACCTATAAAAATGCTAGTTAATTACAAAGAATTATCATAAGGTTAAGTAAAAGTGCTTAGGGCGCACAGAATCCCTGGGCAAGGAGCATCACATTGTCGTGGGGTAGCTAAGGGAAGGTTGCTCACAGCCCTTCTTGTTAGGGGATCTGATGCTAAAAAGCCCCACGGCCTGTCATCGCACAGAAATTGATCTTTTCTACACTCACTGTTGGTTCTTTGCTTGCGAAGTCAGGGAGACCGAAGAAAGAAAAGCACTTGAAGAACGAATACGGCTCGAATTTGGGGGATGGTGGTGTCAGTGAGTATACAGAAAAGAAAATAGCCATTTTTCAACTCCGACGGCCCCCACTCCTCAAACACAAATTTTACACGCCGAGTAGGAAACGCACAAGGTCCGGAACGAATGCATGAATGCCCGGAGGAATTAAGAAAGTCTGAGCTTTTCATTCTAAATGCTAATGGAGCTTCCCTTCTATTAGTCGCAAGTTTCGGGGGCCAGGGGTCAAACAAACAAAAGGGCACAGAGGAGAGGAGGCCTGTTCTGGGAGCCGCGCGCTCCGGAGGATAGCTTTGGTGGCGGCTGCAGCGGACCAAGGGAGGTCCCCTGCACTCAGCGGGCGGTATCCCCGAGGGTGGGCGGCTTTAAGGATCCAGGCCACCCCGTGGCTCAGAGGGGGTACATTCCAAAGGGCGTCCAGAACGGCTCCAGGGCGAAGGTCCGGGTGCACAGCCCAGTGAAACTTTGTAGCTGGAAGCGCAGCTTGCCTACCAGGGAGGAGGGCACCAGCTGCCCCAAACTCCGGCTTATAGCGCCCTCTTAGTCCGGGGTGGGCACAGCTCAAAGGTTTGGAAATGTGCCTCCCCCACCCCCACCTGGCGGGGAGACCAACCCTCAAACTAACCAAAAGACCTCTGGTGAGCGCCGGACCCAAGGGTGGGGTAAGTCTCATCTTCTGCCGCTCTTGCACCCCGAGTTTGCCTTTATAGAGAAAGAGGCTCGGATTCCCCAGGTCTAGGAAATTCTCGATGGCCAGGAAATGGGGGATTCCCTTGCCATACCCAGCCCAAGGTACTCCGACGGAAACCTTACACTTGCTGAAGCGCTGGCACGAGTGGATCTTTCCACAGCTGTAACATGTGCTTCTCTCCCTCCCCCTCTCGCATCTTCAAAGAGGGGGGTGTTCCACCAACCCCCCTTCCACTGGGTGCGGGTATTCCCACCCTCCCCCGGAGCCTTTCAAGAGTAGTCTCTCTCTAAGAGGAGGCCTCTGAACTCGGGTGTGGGGGGTCGCATCTCCTCAGGAAAGGGGTTCCTCTTAGAGGCCGGCCTATCCTACAGTCCAGCCCTGCACCCCATCGCCCCCCTCTCCCATCGGCTGGTTACCTAGGCAAAGCCTCTGCGCCTGGAAACACGTTCTGTCGCTCCGGCTCGTGGCCGCTGGGGCCCGGAGCACAGAGCCTCGGGGTTGTAAATTAGTAAGAAATAACTACCTCTGTCAAAGCCCCTTTCTTTCTCGGGGGCAGACGAAGGGAACACCCCCGTGTTCTCCTCCCCGTGGTGAAGTGTGTGGAGGAAACCGTGAAACACACCATTGTGACCCCGGCTCCTCCGCGGAGTTTCCAACCTCGAGAGCGGGGGCGGAGGTTGGGCGGGGGCAAGAGAGGTGGAGGAGAGACCCGCAGAAAGAGAAAGACAGAGATTCTCAGAAAGACCCAGGGAGCCAGACAAACCCCGGGGAGAATTTCTGTGAGCGAGTGCTGGGTCTCAGAAGAGGGGTGTGTGTGTGTGTGTGTGTGTGTGTGTGTGTGTGTGTGTGTGTGTAGGGAGCTATGGTATGGCCCCGGGAGTCTTCGGCTTTCACGTTATGCTACTTGGTTGAAACAACCCCAATAAAGTAATTTCATTCATTGTGTTCAGTATGTGCGTTGAGCAGCTTTTCTTTCCCCAACTCGGTTCTATAGAAACATTTTCTGGTTGTTGAGAGAGGATCACTAGAATTGGAACAGCGAGGGAATGGCTGAATGGAACCCTGTGACCTCTCTCCCAGCACCCAAAGCCCTAGGATAAGCAGCTCCAGAGTACTGATGACTATACTTCCCTCGGGAGAACCCGGGCACATAAACAAAAGGCCACCTCTAAGAAGGTTCTTGGAAATCAAGGGACCAATGATCATGAGCTCCCTCATGACTGCCGGAAGCCTCCAACAGGTTCGAGAGGTGCCTTTGAAAGCCAGTCTCCGCAGACTGCGCTCATCTGTTCAGCTCTTCACCTCACCACCGACAACTTTCCTTTCTACTAAGAGTAAAACACTCAGAGCAACTTCTCCAAAGCGCATTGAAAAGTAGCGCAAGCCTTTTCTACACCAGCCAAGGCCTGGAGAAGAGGGACGCCATCCCCACGCGTGTCGGGGCGTGAGAGTCGGCAATTACACCCGATTACCTCCGTGGGGAAAAGTGTAAACCATCAAGTCGGCGACGCCAGGCAGACGTGCCTAGTGGAGCCCCAGGCTCATTTCAATACAATAAGGCGCATTCCTACAATTACACCCTCTTTGCTAAGCTCCTCCAGCGTCTCTGCAAACTCCGGCCGCTGCTGCCCAGGCACTGTCCCTCCCAAGCTTTCTCCCAGACAACCAGCTCCGTTTCACTATTAGACACATTAGCTTGGACCCACCAGAGTCCCTATTTTCAATTCCACTTAAAAGGCAGGAAAATTACTGCCGTTCATCACCGGGGCTCCAACTCTCTGCCGCCGCCGCCGCCGCCGCCGCCGAGAGCATCATTACCATGACAACTAGAGCCGAAATACCCTGAATTACAACGCTGGAGCTGCTACAGCTCAAATTCAGGTCCTCCTCTTTGTTAGAGGCTTTTCGCCTCTTTGGGTGGGGGAAAGGAATCTCACATGCTCCAGAGTCCCCGAGGGCCAGCTACAGGGGAAAAGTTTCAAATTGGAACCCACCCGCGAGCAAAGCCGGAGTGGGGAGGCGAGTGTGTGTGTGGGCACCCCACACTCAAAGTTGTCAATTTTAAGGAGCGACGCTTCCCAGAGCGCCAACTTTTAAGCAAGTCCCCATATTAACTGGACAAATCATACGTACTTGAGTGCTGTGGCGGTTCCGTCTTTAGAGCGAGTTTCTAGAAAGCGGTCCCGAAATCTGGACTGGGGGAGAGTCACAGCTGCTGTCCCGGAAGGGCTGCGGTGCCCAAGCCCAGCGGCTCCCAGAGGCGATGAGCGGCTGGCGAAGGATGCTGCGATCCCAACTCATGGGAGAGCGCCGCCGAGAGGTTCCGCCGGCGTCCAGTCTCCTGCCGCGACCCGGGGGTAGAATGTCCTTGCGGTTCCCACCTCCACGGCCACTGCCCGCTCTTGTCAGCGTTGCAAAGTGAGCCCAGGAGGGGCGTCCGGCTGCGGCGCCGCGCAGCACCGGCGAGGGCGCCGGGCGAGAGGGGTGTGAGCGCGCGGGAGAGAGTGGAGTGTGTGTGCGAGGAGCGTGTGAGCGCGCGTGTGTCTGTGTGTGCGAGTGAAGGAGCGGGTGTGAGCGTGTCTGTGTATGGGGAACGGAGGAGGAGCAGTCGCTGGAGGGGTGGGGGGCGGGAGGCAGGAGACTCGGCTCTCCTGGCTGCGCGTTTGCTCGCTCTCACGGCACGTCATTTATGCCACAGGAGCCCAAGCGGCCTCTCCATAGAGTGCCTGGAATGCGAGACGTCAATGTGACGCCATGGGACGCTACGTCACCCTCCTCCTCCCTCCCCTGGCCCAGCCGGTTCCGCGTGTGCGAGGGTGTGTGTGTGTGCGTGTGTGTGCTTGTGTGTGTGTGCGCGCGCGTTCCCCGGCCATTCGCACGGCTGCACAATGGAAACGGCGGGGAGCTGCCGACCCCAGCCCCTGAGGCTTAGACCCGCGCGGTCAATCTCTCTGCACCCGAGCGGCTCGCCAGGGAGCTGCTCTACGGGAGGGTGCTGCAGCCAGCCTGCGGGTCAGGCGGGACCGCCCAGCTGTCAGGCTCCGGGTGGAGTAGAGTTGGAGGAGTGCTGCTGGCTGGCCTCCGAGGCTGCCCCGGGGCACCGAGCCAGATCGAGGGGGTAAGAGAGAGGACAGCTCTTCCGAAAGGGAAGGCTCCGCCAGCCAGCTTCTCCGAGTGACCTGGCAGTCGCTGCTGAAGGAGTCTGGCACCAGCCCGAAGACTCCCCGAGGTGCAGCTGTGCTTTCCTCATGCAATGGTTCTGAGGCTGTTTACGTCTCTCTGGCCCCTTGCGCCTAGGCGAATTTGCTGCCTCCTCCTGTCGGTGGCTGGTGTTTCCGCACTGGGATGCACATGGTTCCAGGGGCAAGATTTTATTTCTTTATATTTATGGTGTGGGGTTCTTTACTGGTCACTTTATAACCCCAAGAAGTGCACATCCAGCCACGCGCGCGCTGCACGAGAAACTATATATAAAACAAACACACCACACGTGTTGAACAGCTGAGCGAGTATGACTGTTAAACAGAGCGTCTCTCCTCCCCAGCGCCGGGTCAGACATGGAACTCGACTCGCACTTTCACTTTTTTTTGAGGGTTGTAGACGCCTCCCCTCCCCTCTCTCAAAAGAAATATTTCAAAACCAATCAACAAGATTTATTCGTTTGTCTTTAGGTGATTTCCTATGATCTCCCGGGACACATTTATCTTCCTAGTATGCAGAAAGTCTGGGCGTTTGTATGAAGAACGGCTATTTCTTCTTGGAAATAAACTTAGGGTGTCAGTTTCTTGGTAAAAACAAAACAACTAAAACGTAACCGAGTTAAGAACTTTTAGTCCCAAAGGCTGCTGCTAAATGAAAGTAACTTCTCCCAGAAAATAATTTTTACGAAGGAAATGTTTGAATGAAACCACGCAGACAGCTGCGGTCGCCAGTAGCCTGCTACAATCCCAGGTGGCGTTTTCTTTTGACATGTTCGCAATATTTGAGTGTGTGTGTCTGTGTGTCAAAGTTGGGAGGAGAGGATCCCTTTGTTGCATATGCTTCAGAACCGAAGAAGGTTCGAACTAGGACCAGAAAGTGGAAAATAAAACAAGTGCATCCTATGTCTGTAAATCCAGCCTCCACTTTCACTTTAGCAGGCTGGTATGCCTTAGACCAGGAGAGGACGCTCCGCAAATTGCCCTAGCCGGGAGGAAGCGAACCCCTGGCTGCCGGTGCGTTCCCATCCCCGCCCAGAAGGAAGGAGGGCGCTCCTACATTGTATCCATTCAAAGGCTGGGGGTTGGGGGAGCAGGACCTGGAGCCGCGCGGCGCTGACGCACGCGAGGCGCGTGATTGACGCAGGCGATGTTACTAAATTGGGCGGTTGGCCGGGCCCAGGCGGCGGCGCGCGCGGCAGATAGCGGAGTAGGTTCCCCTCGGTCACCCCCGCCCTTCTCCATTCAGCGCAGCGCGGGGCGGGGCGAGGCGGGGCGGGGCGGGGCGGGATGCGCGCGGCCGCCTCGGGATCCGGCGAACCAAATATAGATGGGTCCGGGCTATTTTTAGTGAGGCTCCGGGAGCGCGCTCGCACCGCAAGAAGGGGTGCTTCGACTCGGTCCGGAGCGCGGACGGTGGAGTCGCCATCTTGTACTCCATTCAACTCCGTCTGGTGCCGGGCAGCATGGGGTGGAGGGCCCGGGGCTAACGGGAGGCGCGAGCGCGAGCGGGGCGCGCAGTTGGTGTTATGCGCGCGCGCGCGCTCCAGGCCGAGTGCGGTGATCCCTATCCAGCCATCCCGGCTCTGCAAGCCTCTGGGCCAGGTCTCGCCACGGGCCTGCCGGGCGGGCCCTGACTCGCGAGCGGGGCGGAGCTGCCTGCGGCCACTACTTCCTGAGAGTTGGGGATACCCATCCCGGACGTCACGGAGGAGCCGAGGCGGCGGTGGCGGCCCAGGGCTCAGACTGCACTTGCATCATGGGTGCAGCAGCAGCTGCCCCGCTCCTTTGTGCCTTTTTCCCCCTATTGAGTAACTGCTTTGTTAACTGAAAATACCATGACGGACCAGTGTGATCATCAGTTCCAGACCTCAAAGAAAGTGAAGCTGTCAGGCAAGAAGAGGCAGATTCCCCCAGCCGGCTGCGATGGTATCTGGTGGGTGGGTGTGTAGAGAAGCACTTGACAGTTTTCCACGTATTGCTTCTTGCCTAACTCTTCACCCTTAAGAAGGTTTAAAAATACTTTTATTTCCATGCTGTAAAAGTTTCATCTGTGTTCCTCACCCCACCCATTCCCCTTCACTTAAAAAATCTCATACAGAACTGGGATCACCTTAACCAGGAGCCCCAAAATTAGGTACAATTTTTAGGAGACATGACATCTTTCCATTAATTTATAGAATACGTTACGTTTCCTAACTTAATATATAAAAGGCTCTTACTCAGTTTGTTATAAAGTCACTAACGTTGCTCCAATGAATTGGAGGCTTTTTAAGTCCACTTTGTTGCTCTAGTAAAGTAGCTAAACATTGCCACAGTTTACCAAATATATGCTAATACTACTTGTGTGTGTTGGTAATAAAACTCAACACTGTAGATGGCCCTAGATTGAAGAAGTATCCTCTCCGACTCTTAGTGCTTACAGCTTTATAAATAAAAACAGTGATTTTTTTTCCCTGCATGGTGGTAATGGAGGGGAAACCATTATCCTTGTTTATCTTTAAAATAATTAAATCTCACCCTTAGATAGCCGAGACTCTCTAGGTATAGATTCTGTCTTTGAGTGAGTGCCTTTGGGACCTGTCCTAGCTAATTTTGTGTATTGTCTTGTGCTTTCTTTTATATCTTTTCCTTCCCTGGGACCAGTATAAGTTCCCCCAGGCTCAATTGGGATGTGCCAGTCTGCCATTCCTGGCTGAGTCTCCTCAGAGGAAGCTGGATTCATCATTGGAGAGTTTCCAGTGGTCATTTTTAACTGACAAGTCTTTGAAACTCAAATGGAAATTCATAGAAGTAAGACAGGGCTCCCTTATAGACTAGGAACCCTCCTCTGCTTAATCAAAGGTACCCAAGAGAATGCACTTCTTTCCATGACCCAACAGAATTTACCCGTTTAAAAAAATGTTCATAGTCTATTCTTTTCTGTACTTTAAAAGTCTGATTTATTACAAATAGGAAATAATATTCTAGGCAGCCCATGTAATTTTTTTATTTTTAAAGAAATCTAGATTACAATGTTTGTAAGTGAAATTTAGTACAGGATACAGCTAAATCTCCAATTTGGAAAAACTAAATAGGATAAATATCTTAATCTTTGGCATAATGAAAACATTCCAGGGGTTTGGTTCTTTTTCTAGGAAAAAGGATGTTCATGTATGTTCTGGTTTGTACACCTATGGTAAAGAAAGTAATTTCTACTTTTAGAAGAGCCAGTCTGTTAACAACTTTCTCTGTAGTATAGATTTATTTCAGTTTGCTGTGGATTTGTAGCTCTAATCTGCTTACAAGAAGGAAATATATTTCTCTTGCAAAATAAAATGAGGAATTTGAGGAAATTTTGTGTATGTGATATAAAGCAATTGATTTTAGAAAAGTGGTATAAAAAAAACCCGCTCTGAGAATGACATGGAGTCATGTTGATTTTGAAAGTGTGTAATGATTACTTTTATAATAAGGAAAGATGAAAAAGAAATACATTCCAGGAGTTGGGGAAATGGCTTGGTGAGTAAGAACACTTACTGTGCAATCATGAGGACCAGGGTTTGGATTTCCAGCATCTATGTTAAAAGCCATGCATGGCTTTGTGCCTGTAACTCAGCTTTGGGGGGGGGGTTCACAAGACCTGCAGATCCTGGTAGCTTGTTGACTAGCCAGTCAAGCCAAACCAGCTTGAAACTCTGCTTCCATGAGAGACTCTGTCTCAAGAGAATAAGGAGGAGAGCTACAGAAGAAGACATCATATGCCCTTCTCTGACCTCCACATGCATGTGTACCTCCTACACATGTTCATGTACTATACTTGCGCCTGCATGCATTGTACACACACACACACTGAAATTGCAAGCCAGAAGTTGTTCTAAGAAAAATAAGTTTTGAATTTTAAGTCCATGTTTTCTAAAACTAGTGCAGAGATCCTACGCTAAACACATGTATGCACACACACCAACAGGTATATATAAACTTTGCTAACTTCAGCTGACAACACACTTGCCCCTCCCCCATCTCTCCAGCTCTACCTGGATCAGGTGTGGAGGACCATTGTAAACTTTTAAATCAATTATGTCAGTGTCAGATTATTTTCCTAAAATACACCTTTCCTTTTGTCATCTGTGGCCTAAAAGTCTTCAGCAGCTGGATTTAGTCTCCTCAAATCCCAAAGGCCTGTTCCTTCTAGACTCCTCCTGCCATAGCTAAACTGCTATAGTCACTGTTCTTCACACAGCCTTTAACACATTTGTTCATTCTCTTTTTGTTTTTTAAGGACACCCTCCTCCTTCTCCATTTACTGAAATCTTACCCAGCCTCTAAAATGAGCTTATGAAGATCAAGATTGTGCTGGGGTTTTCCTAACAGTCTTATTTTCCTGCTTTTTTTATTCTCTTTTGTCCATAACTTACAACCCTGTCAAATCACAAGTGTTAAAAACCTGCCTCGCACATCTCCAAAATTTCTGTGGGACCCAAGAATGTTCACAGATAATAAATAGAGGTAAAATATGCCCTATCGAACCTGAATGCAAGCACACAACTGCCATAGGAAGTTATATGGCAGATCTATGGATAGGCCATTTTTTGGCGTGGATGGATAGATTTGAGGTCACTGGCATTGTTTGCTTTACCTGAACTTTTCCTATTCTTGACTGAACACAGCTTGTCAGGGTGCCCGCCAGGAGCACAGACAGCTGCGTGGTGATACAAGGAAATGACAGTTTGGCTTGTTGCGTAGGAGGCTTTGCTATGATCTTTTCTTCCCTGGCAGACTTTTGGTTTGACTCTTACTGTGCTCTAAGTTCTTTCTTCTCTATGTGTGCTTTCTCCGATGCTGCTTTCAACAGTGAACTACAGATGCTCTAGGGTTGCAATCGTTACTGTCCTTCTTGGGTGGGTGGGGGAGATACTTTAATACTTGGAAAACTGGGAGCAATGACATCTATGTTCAGTCAGTTAAATGCAAAACTTCTTGAATGTCTACTCTTTTTAAATGCTGAGATAGGCTTGTATGCCACTCTGTTGTGTGGGGAGAAGTAGTGGGCAAAGATTTGGGAATTAAGATTTGTTAGAAGCTCATGTGACTTAGAATCTTATTTTTCTTTGCTAATGTGAATTCTACTTTAACAGAGAAAAGGCAAAAGAACAAATCAGGAGAGGCTTTTGATTTTATAGAAAAAAATTATAAAATGTACAAACCTGAGATGGGGAGATTACTCTATGGTATAAAGATTAATAATATTTTATTGTCTCATTAATAGCTTCCTACCCACCAGTCATGCAAATGGCTAGGATAGCCTTGTAATCTGGCTTAAATGAAAATTTGATTTCTCAATCATGTTCTTCCTAGTCATTGGTAGCTGGAGGACTGCAGTCATTTCGAAGGGAAAGGCTATTGCCTGTGTATAATAAGGCAGTTTGGTTTTAGCTAACTGCTCAATTCTTGCCTCTCGTCCCAACTGTCAACAAAATATTGCCTCAGACCTACAAGTTCAGTTCCTTCCATTTTTTCCAGGGAGAGGTTATGTGGTTCAGAGCTATTGGCTGTTTCTCAGAGACTAGGGCTTCCCTAGACTACTGTGAAGCCACCACACATTGGTAAATTAATCTTTTAGGGGACTGTCAGGATCTGTAAATGACAGTGTTGACCTTTATGATTTTGTAGGACTGAAAGTTGAATGCTCTTTTGAACTAGTTAAATTCTGTGAATCATGAGTCTTCCTGCCCCAGTCCCTGAGTAACTACCTACTATTGTGGTCAGGAGGCTCATTAACTCTTCTCTGTAACACATGTGCTTTTTAGTAGTGGTGTTACTCTGGTAGTAGCATTGTATTAACCTGCTTTGGCTGGCATGGTAATGAACTCCAGCCATCAAATGAGTGGGATCTCAGTGGTCTGAGAGAGTCAGTGTGCTGCCAGCACCACAGCCCTTTCCCTGTCCGCAAGCTAGAAATGAGCAGAAGCCTGGATAGTCCAAAAGTCATTTTATATTTAGTCTTGGAATTTGTCTTTGAACATTCATCTGAATATGGATGAGTCACAAATTGACTTCATACAAATTAGCAAACTTTCTTGGAGCTGATTCTGTTGTTTGCTGCTCTTCATTCCTTCCTGATCCTTCCTGCATGCTAGGCATAAGCCATTTCTCAAGAGTGGCAGCCTGGCCAGAGCTGTCCTTTGGCTCTTTCCTAGAGAAGGACTGGGGATGCCGAGACGGGATGTAAGTCATTATGTGTCCTTTCAGTGTGAGTAGAGAAAGTAGACTGTAAAAGCAAGCCACTGGGACGTTCCGGGAGCATCTCAAGTAGAAGAAATGCTGGCAAAGTGATGAGGAAAAGCACAGTGGGTTCTGCTTGTGAACTTGCTTCTTCTGGGTTTGAATTCATCTTTTGGATGAATAACCCAGCTTTGTAGGCCTTGGAAAGTTCTGAATTTTAGCAGATTAGAAGTTTGTGTATTGTCTAAATCAGGTCTGTAAAGACACAGTTTGTCCATTAGGGTTATTTTTAAAAAGCTTGTTCCACATATTTAGGTATCTGGTTTCCTACTTAGATCATGTAATTAGTAACTGATTCTGATTTTTTTTTTTTTACCATAGTACATTTTCCAGTATTTATTCTGCATGTTTATAGTTCAGCACTGGAAAAATTCTCTCCTGACATCTGTTCTACATTAGTTCTCTATTCCAGTTATGTTTTCATGTTTTATCAACTGTGGAGAGGAGAATAGAAAGCCGTATTTTAAAGATTCCTGGTATTTAAGTGAAGTAAAATGGAGTAAACTATCTTATTTTTCTAATTTTTGAAAATAATTATTTTAAATTCAATTGTTAAATCATCATCTTAAAAGCCAACAATAAAAAAAACTGAATAAAAAATTTGAAATGGGGGCTGGAGAGATGACTCAGCTGTTAAGAGCACTGACTGCTCTTCTAGAGGAACGGGGTTCAATTCCCAGCACCCACATGGCAGCTCACAGCTGTCTGTAGTTCCAGTTCTCAGTTCCAGACAAACACCAGGGCAAATAAATAAAGAAAGTTAAAAAAATTGAAATGTATTTACCTTAGTACCAATCAATACCTTTTTGTAGCTGTGAAACTGATTTTTTAAAAAAGTTTTCAAATATTTTTTTTTCTTTTGAGATAGGGTCTTACTATGTAGCTCTTGCTGTCCTGGAATTTACTCTGTAGGCTGGTCTCAAACTCACAGAGATCTGCCTGCTCTGCCTACTGAGTGCTGGGATTAAAGGTATGCACCACCATCACCTGCTCAAACAGCTTTTGAGAGATGCTTGTCTCAAATTCTTTTAAAATTTCTTTTTGTTCTAGTTTTCTTGGGTCTCTGTATTTTTTGTAATGATTTTTTTAAATGAATTTACTATGCTCTCAAAGTAGTTCCTTATCAGAGTAAGTGCTCTGTAAACATATGATAAACGTGTGAAACTGGATTGCAAGAAGCTTATTAAACATATTCCCTTTTCTTCATTCTTACCAGCCTGTGGCCTTATTAGCTTTCTGAGATTGTTTTATTCATAGTTCAGTCATAAGAGTCGCAGAGAAAGCCAAAGCCTGCTCTACACCCCTGTACTACCTAACCTGCAGAGACTTTGGGATGTCCCTATATCGGTGTTCGAATGTAGACCCAACTCAGCTTTTCAAAGGCTTTTGCACTATTTTATGTGCGCACACGGGTATGTGCTTATTATATGTCTGTGTTTGGTTGTGAGAATGGGTGTTCATGTCTAGGGTGGTGGCCAGAGGTCTGTCCCTTTTTACATTTTTTTTTTTTTTTTTGGAAGCAGGGTCTCTAACTGAACTTGGAGTTGATAGATTGGGCTAGGCTAGCTGGCCAGCAAACTTTGAGAATCTTGGGTTTTCTACCCAAGTTTCCTAGCTCAGGGATTATGGATGTACACAACTGCAGGTAGTGTGGCTTTCTGTGTGGGTTTGGGGATCTGAAAAGTCTTCATGCTTACATGGCATGTGTTTTACACGCCACCAGCACACCCTGCATCTCCCAACCCCAAGAATTCATCTGTGGCTTGTCTCTGTATTTTGATGAGCTATATGTGATGCTTTTGCGAGATTCCATGCTTTCTTCTCTTCACTGTCCCTGCATATGTGTTGGCACGGATGACTTTCTCCCATGTAGTTGTCAGACTTCCAACGCCGACTCTCATTGTGCTTTCCAGCCCTTTATGCTTCTCCTCAAAGCCTTCAAGTCACTTTTGTATGTGCCACTCATAGGCTGGGGGCCATAGACTGGAGAATACTGGCTGCTTCCCAAGTTATAGCTGCAGCACATATTTAGATATTTTAAGACTAAAGTTTTGAAAAGAGGATATAGTCACATGGTGCAAATAATTAAACACTGAGGAGTGGAAAGTTTCCTTTTCTCCATCTCTCACCACAGAGTTACCCACCTTTCTTCCAAAGACTATTTTTTCCTTGAGCCAAGGTCTCACACTGAGATTCTGACAGTCCTATTTCAGCTTTCCAACATTGCATCAGGGCACTATCATGTCTAACTCTCCTAGAAGCTTTAAATGCATCTCAAAGCTGTTACTGATAGGTTTTCCTTTGTTGTACAGATAGGACATTTCCATATTGTTCTCTCTTTTTCACTTAACAGCATATCTTGGAGTTGGTTTCAACTCTGTCCAAGTGGGAGAAGCCCTAGATGTCTATCTTTCATTTAATAATGTGCATCATCAGTCTCATTGGTCCTAGATGGACAGACATTTGGGATGTTTCAAGTCTGTAGTTAAAAGTAGTTGCCACAGTCCGAGGAATGGTGGCACATGACTTTAATCCCAGTACTTGGGAGGTGGTGGATCTCTGTGAGTTCGAGGCCAGCCTAGCCTACATAGTGAGTTCCAGGACAGCCAGGGCTACATAGTGAGACCCTATTTTGAGAAAAACAATCAAAAAATCACAACATCATCAACAACAACAAACCAGGGCCAGACAGTTTTAGTCTAGTGTGATGGGTGGCACATGACTTTAGTCGCAGCACGTGGGAGGCAGAGGCAGGTGGTTCTTTCTGAGTTGAGGCCAGTCTGGTCTACAAAGTGAGTTCCAGGACAGTAAGGACTGTTACACAAAGAAAACCTGTCTTCAAAAACCAAAAACCAAAAAAAAAAAAAAAAGCCACAATAACTAACTACTTACATTATGACGATAATTTCAAACTTGTGCAAATATATTTGTAAAATTCTTAGAAGTGGGTTGTTGGACCAAAAAGTAAGCATCATGGTATCTTGATAAATAATGTTAAATTTTCCTCCATAGAAGTTGTAAAAATTTAAGTCTCCCTTGACATATAGGCAAATATTCTTGCCAACAAAGTACATTTTTTAACCTTGGGTTTCTCTCTCTCTCTTTTTTTTGAGTCTGGTAAGTGAAAACTGTTGGTGTGGTTTTACTTTCTGTTTCTCTCGTGAGTAGGTGTGAACCCCTTTTTCTATACTTAAGAGTTATTTCTTTTTCCTTTTTTGTGAAGTGTCTCTTAGACTCTTTGCAAGGTTTGGGAGGTGGAGGGGATTGAACATTCCTGTCCCTGTACAGTCTGGATAACCGGCGGTGTCATCTGAGTTGTACCACATTTTCTTTGAACTTTACTTAAGGTCTTATTGTTATGTAGATTAAAACTATGTGGTTGGATTTGTCAGTACTCACTTCTGGAACGATTTCTGGAATTTGCCATTTAGAAAAACCCACTTTACTCCAAGTTTATGAATGAATTCATGTTAATTTGTATCTTTTTGTCATTTCTATTTTAGATTTCAATATTTGATTCATTTGTTTTGGTGTATGTTTTGCACTAGGTCTAACTTAACATTTTTTCTAAGGGCTATTTAGTAGACTCAGCACCATGTGAAGTCCCAGTTTCTCCCGTTTGCTGCTCATTGAAGCAGGGCTGATTCATCCACTTGCTGCTTCCACACCTTCTCTGTGACTGAACGTGATTACAGTCGTGCTTTCCTTCTGCAGAGCACCTCTGCAGTGTGTCTTTCCTCAGGCTGTCTTTGCCTTCCTCAGCAGTTCTGACAGCCTGGCACTCATTTGATGAGAGGGTACAGGCTGCCCAGAAGGCCAACCAGTTCTCCTGGTGCAGTAGCTGGCTCAGAAGGAATCCTAAGTATATTAAGGTTCATTTCTAAGACTCTTCAAACCTGAGGTAGCCCCTGGCTGGTCACTGCTAGCCAGCTCTCCAGAAGCTGAGCCGTACTGCCTGATCCTCTACTCCTGTGGTCTGGCTTGCCTCTCTTCCTGCAGAACCCCTTCACTGCCACCTCTGCTTTGTCTGACCAAACAGAATTTTACCTCCTCTAATTTCCAGGGGAAGAACAGTGGCCAGACAGCAGTGCTGGTGTCTCTATTCTGCCCTGGCCAGCTCTTTGCCTCTTCTATTGGAACTGTAGCTGTGAATAGAAGGAATGAAACCTCTCATTTGACCAAGAAGCAGATCATCTCTTCATCCCAGCTTTGTCCTGCCAGGAGAGTGTCCAGGCCACTAGGGTTAATCTCTTTGTCCCTGGCTCCTTTGGATGTTCTTTAATAAAATACTTGCTTCAAATTTGAACCACTGCCCCAGGCATCTTTCTCTTCTGACCCTTCCCAGGCCATATTGCATGTTCTCTATTATTGAGCCTTATTTTTTGATCATTTTTGTTATCTCAGGCTTCAGGCTTCCCTCTGAAGTTGGTGCTACATTCTACTCAGTACCAGTCTGACTTTGAAGTCATTTTGTTGAAATACACTTTAGTCAAATGCAAACTGATTAAGTGGAAAAGCTGGTTGAAGCAACAATTTGGTTTAAAAAAAGTATCTCAAATTCTTAGATTTTGAGTAGTAGTATTTGTGCATTACAGAAGTGATCAGATGCTTGTGGCTCATTCCCTAGGCATTGTCTAATCTTGTAACTTTTAGTTACAGCAGCATGCTGTTGCTTGTGACATCAAAACATTAAAGCAAACTAGTTTAGCTGTTCAGCACTTGGAGAATGGACAACTGTGATCTTAGTAGAGGTAGTAGAGGCTGGTTGGAAAAAATCAAAACATCTAGAAGCAAGATAAAGACATGTTGGCTTGATTGCTTTCCTTTTCCTTTATTAAAAAGGTCATGCTTGTACAGTACAGGACACTCAGAAAAATATAGATAAGGAGTAGAAGAACAAAAAAATAGAGAGCTGCAAATGAGTTTGACTAACTTCTGTTGTCCTGTGTTATTTCAAGGCATTTTATACGCTAACTTTGTTGCCTGTCATTATTTGCCCTGATTGACCTAAGCACTCTTCAAATATTATGTTATCATCTTTGCCCAGGCTAGGTTTCTGTTCCTTTTTGCTTTTTGCTTTACATCTGTGGGCCAGTCCATTTAAATTAAATTCGAATCAGTAAGTAGGTTGCCTTTCTCTTCCCTTCTGTCCATTCGCCTCGACTTGTGTACAGCCTGGGCCCTCAAGCCACTTCTGTTTGCTGTAAGTAGGACAGTTTGTAAACGAAGCCATTCTATCAAACTTTGCTCTCTAATTCTCAAATTGGACCAGTTGGAAATTCCTGTGGGATTCACCCTCCCTCCCTCCCTGCATTCCTCCTTTCCATCCTTCCCCTTCTCTGTGTATGATATTTTTGAAATTCATGCTTGCTTAATGTTATACATATAAACTAAATAGTGGAAGTGGATACAAAGGAATAGGTTTGCCTTACAGTGTATGCAGCTTGTTGCAGAGAAATCCATCTCAATGGAGGAAGTTACTGCTCTTAGAAATGTGGTCTTGCTACATAGTCTGGGTTTGTCTTCAGCTTGAGAGTCCTGATTTAGCCTCTTGAGTGCAGGAATAACAGGTCTTTGGCATTGCACTCAGCATGGAAGAAACTTACTGAAGAGATTTTCTCTAAAACGAAGTTGTCAAATATATTCTTTGTTGTACCCAAGCCTGAGTATGTAAACCTATCAGTTACCATTTTTTCCAGATCTACACTAATGTTGGAATGAATCATTTTCAAAATGAGACTCTAGAAAACTGTCTCCTTTTTAGTTGCTGTGGAGGTTAACATTCTTCCTCTGTTACATTTAAAAAATTATTAAATTTATATATATATATGTGCATTTGCAAGCAACTGGGTGTATGTGTGTGTGCCACATATGTGCGGATGCCCACAGAGGTGGGAAGAGGCACTGGACTTTGTACTGGAGTTACAAATGGTTGTGAGTCACCATGTGGGTGATGGGATTGAACCCAAGTTCTTTTCAAGAGCAGTAAGTGCTCTTAATTATGTCTTATAGCTGACATATAGTTCATGATGAGATGTGGGTATATAGTAATCTGAGTTTCAGGCAAAGCTCAACCATCTTCATTATGATCATGGAAGCTGCACAGCTATACACTTGGTGTGGGGTGAAAGTGATGTACAGGACTACTCCTTACCATGAATTATCATAGTAATAGGTACCTTAACATTCATTCTACTTCAGATGATTATTCTGAACCAGCATGAGTAATCTCATTTATTTATTTATTTATTTATTTTTTGCCCATGAAGGATCAGGTGACCTGTAAGTTATTTTAGCCTCTAAAATTTGGAGGATAGAGGTGGACCAAAGTTTTAAGGTACAATTTCTTGATATTAAAAGTGGGGCAAGGCAGAGATAGCACCTCCTTATTTTGATGTATGGGAGGATACTGGCAAGAACCACTCTAGACACTCTAGGCTACTGAGAAAGCTACTTTGAGATAGTGTTGGCCTCATGGATGTCAGGACAGAGGGTGGCAGAAACCTGAGGTTGACCTTGTTGAGTTGCTGACCATGCTGTGCCTTGGCTCTGGACTTCCAGTTCTGTGAGATAATGCAGTTCCTTGTGTAAGTTAGAAAGATCTGGGACCTGGCCACTTGCAGTCAAAGGATCCCGAGTCCCAAGCAGGTCCAAGTCATGAGGATTTGATCTTATTCTGATAGCTTTCCTGTTATCAACATTCTTTCCTCTGTCTTCTGATTTCATAACGTGGATACAGATTCTAACTGGCCTTCTCTTGGTGACCATGTTATAGACCAGGGTTCTTCACAAAAACCAGAGGGGCACAAGCCAGGGATCCTGTCCCCATGGCAGCCTTTGGTTTTGAGTATCTGATGCTGGGCTCATCTCATTTGCTGTTCATTCTAAATCTGATTCTGACTGCTGGCTTTGATCTTGGATCCCTATGCTTGGTACGGGGTGACCTAAGATGATAGCATTGTTTCCCTCTCCTCTTCCGCCTCCTCCTCCATCCCTTTTTGCTTCCTTATACACCTTCTCCTCACTTAGTGACTTTATGCTGTGGTAGGGGCCAGTGGATGTTTTCTAGCAGTGAAAAGGAATTTAATGAAATAAATAGCCACCCAGCTAGTTGTTTTAGACCAGGGGTTCTCAAACTGTGGATCGTGACCCCTTGAGGGTAAATGACCCCTTCACAGGGATTGCATATCATATATCCTGCATATCAGATATTCATATTGTAATTCATAGCAAATTACAGTTATGAAGTAGCAACAAAAATATTTTTATGGCTAAGGGTTATAGCATTAGGAAGGTTGAGAACCACTGTTATAGACCTTTCTGGCAAAAAAGAGGTAGGTCAGTGTTTGGTCGCAGCCCATTTTATTCAAGCCAAAGAATAAGAAACCCTAGAAATGGTCTTTACTGTGGCCTCACCTTTTGCTGCGGGAAACCTTGCAGGTTTTGTAAGATACTGAGTTTCTTCTTAAAAATTGTTACTGTCTAATTTTCCTATTTTTTGTAGTTATTATGACTTAAATGAGAGAGTATGACCCTGGTAACTTTTTTAAAAAGTAAAGAAAAATCTGTATAATTTTTTTTTTCAGTGAATTAATAGTAAGTCTTTAGAATGAGCTCTGTGTAGCTTGTTAGTCTGTTTGGAGAAAGGCAATGATTGAAATTTGTATTATTGATCACTTAAAGCCTGACAGGAAAAAAAAAAAAGTCAGAGCTACACATTACAAGGCAAGTAAAGGTCAGCATGACAGTCTCCAGATTATTTTCTTGTCCGACTAGAATTTCTGGTTGGCCAAATTAGGAGACAGTGAAATACCCCCTCTAGTGGCGAGGGGCCAGGTTCTACACTTGGCCACTGAGTGCTGGGGAGGATGGTTTCTAAGATGTCTGTTTTCTGAAAGGAATCCTGAGCATCTGGAGCTAGAATCTTTAGCACAGGTTTCCTTACTGGGAGAATCAACACATTTATCAGGATAAACACCCACTGGGAAATGTAGAGGCCACAGTAGTGGGGAGATATTCAGTGTTCACTTTTAAGAAGGCCATGGAAGGATTATGAGCTAGACCAGTTTTGCTAAACTTATTATTAGAAAGAAGTGATACACTAGGTAAGTTTCTAATTCCACCCAAAGCGGGAGAAATCCTATTGAAAGTTGTGAGTTGGGTTTTTCAGGTAGTTAAGAGTATAAAGGCACTTCCTGCCAAACCGAATTACCCAAGTTTAATCTTTGGTACAACGTGGTAGAAAGAGAAAACCGTCTCCAGCGAGCTATCCTCTGATGTCCACAGTTTTTCCATGGCACACTGTGCTCACACGTGCACACACATACGCACACACATAATAGATATAAACACATTAAAGATTTAGAACGCAAGTAATGCCATGCTGGTATTCATCTACATTCATGTAGCATAGTGACTGTAGATTTCTGAAGTGTGAATTTGATTGAAAAATTTTAGTGGTGATTCTGAGAAACAGATGTTTAATTTTTATGTTGGAAGTGATTTAATTTCTTCCTATAGAAAGGCAGTGAAGCTAAGTGTACTAAATAGCATCTTTCCCATGATTCAGTGTACTTGAAAGTTGTCTCATATTATGGATGTAATAATAGAGATCATGATTACTTATAAATCTCAAAGTCCAGTTTCTTTTTAGATTAGTTCCCTTTTTTATTACAGTATGTGTTCCAGGTGTGTGTGAGTGGGGTTCATGCACAGCATACATGTAGAGGTCAGAGGCCAGCTTGTGGCGTTGGTTGTCCCTTCCATTGTGTGGATCCTGGGCATAAAAGCCAGGTGGGCAGGCTTGAAAGCTAGCAATTTGCCTGCTGAACCATCTCACTGGACTCGGTTATTTTGTTTTGTTATTGTTTTAATTTCTAGTTGGGGAGGATTACTTTAGTCTGATTAAAAATTTCCCAGAGGTAAAAATTTAGAGAATAAGATTTCACTGACACTCTCTTTTATATAAGATTTTAATAGCACTTGTCTCCAGAACAGAAGAGTGTCTGAAGTACAAGAATGTATTTATTATCAGTGTACCATTTATTTGAGACAGATTCTCACTGAGTAAAGCTTTGGCTGGTCTGGAACTCATTATGTAGACCAGTCTGGGCTTGAACTTAAAAAACGATCCACCTGTCTGTGCATCTGGAGTGCTAGGATTAAAGCATGTGACCCTGTGTCCAACATCATCTGTTAAGTTTTTAGCATTAAACGTTTTTATCCGGAAGAAATTAGAGGTTGTAGAAGAGCATCCCTTCCATAATTTTTAATATGTATGGTGATATTTCTTATGCCTCGGTGATGATAATAGTTACCCAGAAAATTAAAATGTACACTTTATGTGAACATGGGCAAAGTGAGACTGTGGCATGATGAAGATGATTTTTGTGGAGCTGATGTGCTTCGTTTATGCTTGTACCCCATGAAGGTACTTGATCTCTCAAGCAAGAGGAACTAGGGCTGGTGGGAGGTCAGGGTCACCTGTTGGGGAAAACCAGGAACAGGAGGAAGAGGTCAATGAGGAACTGGTAGGGTAACTTAAACAGCGAGAGGGGGATTAGCATGAGATAACATGGGAAGCAAATTGATTCAAAATGAATTGTTTGTATCGACGGGGGTAGTAAGCTGGTCAGGTAATTTCTACAGAATTAGTGTGGCTGTTGTAAGGCTGCCTGCAGCAAGTGACTAGATCTCAGGAGCAAAGAAGAGCATGTACATTAGTGACTGCTTGTTTCTATAAATAAAAGTTGATATTAAGAATTGATATAATGATGGTGTTTCCAAAATTAGGCCTGAATTGATTTGTGCGAAGGTTTGCAATAAATGGCTTGAGTAGAGGGTCCAGGCTGTAAACCTCATTTAAAATTTCATGTAAGTGTCAAGTGTAAATCATAGTTTATATTCACACAGATATAGTATTCTGAGCATTTTTACTTATGAATTCTCATTCTTAGTCATATCTCTGAGAGAAAGTGGTGAATCTAAAGTCTCAGAGCAGGTAATAGAATAAGTAAGTTAGAAAAATAGGGCTACAATGGTAGGAGGGGAACACAGACCCAGGGCCCCACCAAGATGTCTTTGTTCACTGTGCTAGTTTCCTGTGGTTGCCATAGCAAAGTACTGTAAACAGAGTGGCTTAAAGAAACAAAACCATATCCCACTGTTCTGGAAGCCAGACCTTGGCAGGACCACACTCCCTGCAAGCTCTAGGGAACATCTCTTCTTTGCTTTTCCTAGCTTCTGTTGCTGTTGGCATTCCTTGGCTCGTGGGAGCTTTGCTTCCTTCTCTACCTCATGGTTATTTAGTTGTCTTCTTTTCTGACCCGTGTTTTCTCTTTGGTCTGTGTTAAGTCCATCTCTGCTTTTCTATTTGTTATTAGGTTCAGGATCCTGTTGGTAGGTGAGGAAGCTGGTGCTAAGTGCATGCTTAACTTTCAGAGGTCGAATATCTTCAACGTAAGCTGCAGACAGAGTAAATTGTTTGGTGTAAAGTGAAATGTGTTATTCTTTCCACAAGGCTGTCACTGGGAAAGCCTCTATATCGAACTGAAGGAATTCATGCAGAAGTTCTACCAAACGGTCACGCCAGCATTTATAAAGCTATAGATTAAACAACTTAAGTTAAAGGATTGCACAGTTTTGTGTGATTGGCAAGGTTAAAAGCTGACTATTTCATTTCTTGTGTAATTAGACTAAAAGGTGGACCAGGAAAGGGGAGACTTTTATAACTTGTTTTAGCCATTAGGTTTTTTTCCATTAGATTATGTTAGAATGTCTCATTCAGGTTCTACAAATAAAGACAACACGCGTATGTAAATTTTTTGGGGATAGGGACTTGGTGGCACTTGCACGCAGTTAGACTTAAGTGTAGATGTGCTCAGATGATACTTGTGACCTCTAGATCAGATAGCCTCAAGTCCCATGCTGTTTCCTTTCTGGCGAGCCTGGGATGTTAGAAGAAGCTGTTCATTACTGGACCATTTCTTGTTCTTTTCTTTGTATGTAACCTGTTCTTTATGAAAGCTTAGGCTTTTTCCAGAACACATCAGGATGCATGCCTGACTCATTCATTAACCCCAACCAGTGAGCCTTCCTGGCCTGTCAGCTGTCACTTCCTGAGGGACACGTTCCTGTGTGTGTTGGTTACCTTCTCCCTCCACCCCATGTTCTCCAGCTTTGGAAGGCCTGCATTCTAGTTTTCTTTTCATTGTTTTTACTTTTGGTTTGGACAGTGTGATCCTCATTCACTGTTTTTCAAATAACAAATTTGTGAGGATCTATATCTGTTATATATTTTATTTTCTCCTTGAGAATTTAAAATTTATAAATCCTGTCAAAAGAATTCACTAATCTATTAATTTGTTGTTAAATCTAATTCTAGGATTCAACAACACAAACAAGCAAGCATAGAAGTAAATATAGTTTACATTAGAAATGTGAGACTGTTTATTCTTTAGGAAATATTAGTATGATCTACAGCTTTAATAGATTGAAGTCCTATTTTCACCGCCCCCCAAAGCTGGGTGTGGTGGCACATACCTTTAATCCCAGCACTTGAGAGGCAGGGTCAGGTGGATCTCCAAGTTCCAGGCTAGTTTGGTCTACAAAGCAAGTTTAAGGCTGGCCTGGTCCACAAAGCAAGTTTCAGGACAGCCATGGCTACACAGAGAAACACTGTCTTGCAAACAAAACAAACAAAAAACGAAAGAAGGCAAAGGGAAAGATTTTTAGTCATTTTCACAAGATCTTACAACAAGTGCCAACATTTCAGTGACTTAATACAATAGAAATTTATTTTTCTCTCAGTGATATGTTCATATTGCCACATAGCTTTTCTGTGTGTGGTGGTTCAGGCATACAGGTTCCTTTCAATACAGGACTCCACTGTTTCCCACAGTCTTGAATTCTTCTGCTTCCAGATGATGACGTTGCAAACGAGGGTGGAGGATGTTCAGTTTCCTTTCAGGTCACCTTGGCCTATATGCGACACACATGATTTCTGTTTATTGTTCCACATTCCATTGCCTAGGACTAGACATGTGACTTCACCTGTGTGCAAGGTGTGTGGGTTGTGGGGAGGGATGGAAATGGGAAATAATATCTGGCTGGGCAGCCTTAGGTAAGGAAATAAACAATCTTATCTGCAGTTGGCAGGTGTAGAATTTAGGAACACTTCGATAGAGGGCACAGTAGCAATTTATATTGGATCTGAGAATAAATACATTTTTTGGTCTCAAAATTCTTCCTGAGTTATTTTTTCCCTAAAGGTTCCTTGCAAATTGTTCATGCTATATTTTGAGATACACCTAGCAATCTGAAGCAATAAAAGATTGAAGTATTCTGAGTGTCCATTAAAAGGGACTGGATGTATACAATATTATCTATCCATGCAGTGGGGGCACTCTGTAGCCACTAAGGTGAACAAGGCAGGGGCATGCTTTTGTTGATTATAGAGAGAAAATAGAGGCACAAACTCTGCATTGTTACCTAAAAGGAAACACATATCCTAATATGCTCATTCATTGAATTTTTGTAAAAGGATCTCAAACAGTGATGGTGGATCACAGAAAGCAGGTAACATCCATATCTGACTCACTTTGAGGTAGTGATGGGAGAGTCAGGGAGAGACATATTTGCACTGTTTATATTTTTGTGTGTCTTTGTTGTGCACCTGCTTATAAACATCAGTTGTAGGAGTACTAAGTAACTCAGAAAGATGACTATAATGTACTGTTGCTTGAGAAATGCAGTTTATTGAAATGTATGGACAGTATGGTCTTGTTCATAAATAAATGACACATCTAAAAACATAACAGTTCATTTGTAGTTTTATTTTTTGATTGTCTGTGTTTTGAACTTTTTATAATGTGCAAATCACCTGTAAAATATTTTTTTTAAAATTACAACAATAAGTGGAACTTTTAAAAGAAGTCTTTGGCCTGGCTATATGGCTTCTCTCTGTTTCTCCTAGTGAACTAGTGAATGCCTCTTTTTCTTTTGGTCCATGCCTAACTTCCTGTACCTCAACCATGCTCAACTTCATTGCCAGGTACATATCTAGCGCACATGCCCTGTGTGTTCCTGAAGTCCTGGATCACACCATTCATCTAGGTATTCTTCTTTGTGCCAAGAACAATATGTTTCCTGTAAGAGATGTGCAGAAAATACTGAGTTGGCAATTAGGGCAGGGAGCATAATGGACAAATGACTGTGCCTTTTTGCCCCTATGTGATGTCACCAAGTTCAATACCAACCCCCACAGATCACTGACTTGTTAGTAATACCTTTGACTTTTAAGATGTAGTTCAAAGCACACATGCCAGTATTTCCTCTCTAAAATGATCCTGGTGGTCTCTGGGGACTTCTGTCTCCTCATCTTAAGTTGGTCACATGGTGAAGTCATAGCAACATGTGTAGTAATCAGTGACAATGTTAAAAAATGTAGAAATAGTCAAGCTGTTGATGACACAGTCCTCACTCTGATACTATGAATATAGCCTATCTTCTTGACATAACAATGTACCATTTCCTTCTGTTTTTCTCTACATACTATTTCCTTTTCTCTGTTTTCACTCATTTCTTGTACACTTAAACATATTTGTCATGTAGGATTATAGGAGTCACTTATAAGTGACTGAGAATAAACATAAAAGAATGGGAGCTGGCAATATTATTTGCAAATATAGGTTTTTAGTTCAAAAGTTCTCGAGAATGGATTTAATAGTCTGGGGTCTCTCGGTCCCCAGTTTTACCCCCATTGTCATTTTCACATATCTTCTTTCCCTGTAGTCACAAGAGGACTACTTAGTGTAACCTAGGGACTTTCCTCAGACTTTCTCTTTTTGGGAAGTCCTCTGCATGTAGCTATCAATCAGGGTTCTGTGTGATAGTTAGATTTATTTGTTAACTTGACTGGGCCACATGGTGTTCAGGTTATGTGGTTAAACTTTATTTCTCCATGTGGCAGTGAGGGTATTTCTGAGAGAGAAAGAGAGAGAGAGAGAGAGAGAGAGAGAGAGAGAGAGAGAGAGAGAGAGAGAGGCTTGACTGTGGACTAGGCAGATTGTCCTCCCTAGTATTGGTGAGCATCATGAAATTCACAGATCCTGAGGAGAGCAGAGTGGGAAATTTCCTGCCTAACCGCTTGATCTGGGCATTGGGCTTCCGGGCGGAGTGGGACACATCACACTTGTAGCCCCATTCTTGGGCCTTTGGACTTAGACTAGAATTCTCACTCTCAGTTTGGAGTCTCAGGCTTGGACTTAATGCTGACACCACTCTCTCAGGTTTACTGGGCCTCCAGTTTAGAGCCCACCAATCCTGGATCTGTTAGCCCTGCTCATGGGAGCCAAATTCCCAGAGCATCATTCCTAAT
This sequence comes from Sigmodon hispidus, assembly GCA_004025045.1. Lineage (NCBI taxonomy): Eukaryota > Metazoa > Chordata > Mammalia > Rodentia > Cricetidae > Sigmodon > Sigmodon hispidus. The sequence continues at coordinate 69,969 of PVIH01006588.1, forward strand.
CTCCTCCTTCTTCCCTCTCTTCCTCCTCCTTCTACTGCTACCTCCCGTTTCCCCTCTCTCCTTTCTTCTGTTTTTATTGGTTTAATTTCTCAGGAGAACACTGATCCAGCTATCTTCTAAGGATATCCTTGTCAGTGCCATTATGATCTCAGTCTTTGTTTTTCTCTTTCATGAAATCATACTCTTTTAGAGTACTGGTCCTAATTTGCTCATCCATTGATGATACATGTTGTGTATCTATTGGTGCATTTATTCTGGGAGCTTGGGCAAGAGACCACTAAGAAGCTCACAGAATAATATAGGCAGATGAGTAGGCAGTTTTAGTAGCGTGTTACAGGTGCAGTGTGTGTGTGTGTGTGTGTGTGTGTGTGTGTGTGTGTGTGTGTGTGTGCAGGGTTTGGTGAGAGCCGGGAAGGAACAGGTCATAGCAGGGCCTGGGGAATGAGAGGGTGTGGGGAAGGGAAAGAAGAGGCATATGAGGTAAGGAAGGAAGGGACCTGAAAACTGAAGATGGAGAGATGGAGGTAAAGAAGGTAAGTTTACAGATCTGTACAGCAAAGTTGGTCACGGAAATGTAAAAATGTATGACAAGTGTTAGAAATGACAGGTACCAGAGTCTGGAGTGTGAACTGGGGAAGTGGCTGGAGATGAAGGCAGAGGATGAGAAAGGGTGGAAATGTGATGGGCTGCCTGTGCAAGCTCCAGAGCTGACATTTGTAAAGCAACGTAAAGCCTTTGCAAAGTGTTGGCTAGAGGAACAATATAAGGAAGTTAAGATTCTGGGAACTTGAGGGTAGAAAACAAGTTGTCACCATCACAAGGTCACTTAACTCAGGGTTAAGGTGTCTTTAACTCTCAGTAAAGTTGTATTAGGTTCGCTTTACTTTTTTTTTTTTAAAGAATTCATTTATCTAAAATAATAATATTAGTAACTAAGAGATTATCTTTGTAGCTCATAAAATCTGTAAGCAACATATTAACCTTTGTTGGTATAACTTTGAGGTAAGCATTGTGGTTGGAGGGTCTTAGTAGGACTATTTGAGCAATGAGTCATTCCTAACTGCTACTAAGAAACTGCTACAAGGTCCCGTAGGTGACTTTTGTGGGACCCTAGGGTGAGCAGCACCACCTTCAATCCTCATTCTGACTACCATGCTATAAATGCATCTGTGGCTCCAGTGAGACAATGACAGAAAGATAGAGTCTGAACCTGTGAAGTGAAATAAATCTCAGGCATCCTGAAGATATAGTTTGGGAGTTTTCACGCATGTTCTTCAGCTTCTTCCACTCTGCTCTTCTGTTGCCCTTCTCTAAGGAGTCATGTGAGAAATACATCTCTATACTTCAGGTAATGACATGAGTGTAGGTTCCTAATATTAATGGTTAATGAGCCTGCAAAGTAACTTGTGTGAGTCTCCCTTTAAGAGGTAGTCTGTTAGCTTGGACATCTGCCACATCCTGTCAAAGCCTTGATATTCTGTGCCCCCTTCCCCATATTCCCCAGATTTTTCCAACTTTAGGGCCCAAGTGGGAGTCTTATGTTGGAGGATGTTGTGCAAACCACATGCGTAAAGAAAATAATTTACATTTTTCCATTCTTAGCTTCTGGAACATCAGTGATTCCATCCTCCCACTTCTATTGGGCAGAAATTGAGGTATTCTCCTTATGCTCCCTCATCTTCTCCAAAACCCACCACACACACACACACACTCTCTCTCTCTCTCTCTCTCTCTCTCTCTCTCTCTCTCTCTCTCTCTCTCTCTCCCCTCCCTGCAGTAGTGCGGCATGTGTCTAGCATAACTACTTCTTTTTTATCTCTGACTCAAGGCCCAAGAACACGCAGTATTTTTGATAACAATGTATGCTCCAGCTCCCAACTTTGTCCCTGTCTACCCTTGCCATTCACAACTGTTTGCTTTTCCCTGTTTCTTGTATTCATGACTTCCCCTCTTATCCCTGCATAGTATCTTGTCAATAAATGACTTCAAAAGAATAGAATAATTACAGCATACAGATTAAATACTTCAGCACACCATGGAAAGCACCAAAAATGTACCTTACTTTGTTATTCTTTAAATGAGAGTGCATTATCCTTTGAAGTTCCACACTATCTATAATCATGCGATTACAGTCACCCCAAGGAGTGAAGACAATGTGAAGAGCTCCACACTGGAGGCCAGCCAGGCCCTTCTTCCCTGTGGCATCTGTTGCTCCTTCAAGATTTTTTTGCAATTAGTATGACTTCACAGTAAGAGAGTCTCCACAGATTTAAGGCTTCAAGAGAAAGTGATACATTGGAAAAAGCATACTACACAGTAGTGGGAAGGGATGGTGGAAATAATTTGCTAAAGTAGAAGATAACTAAGAAATCCAAGTTCATTGCTCCAATGCACTTTCTAGGTTAAAAGATCATGTACATTACTTGTTCTGCAGACTTCTCACTAGCAGACTGAATTCTCCTGACTTTAAAGTTTTATTTAGCTTTTGCTCACACCAGCAACATTGCTGAAACCTCGTCCTCTGTTGTCCTCCATTCCCAACTAGCCCCTATCTCTTTTCCTCCATCATTACAAATATATTTTTGGATTTTTATTGCTTCATTTTGGTCGACTTCACTTGTTGAACAATGTACTAAACCATAAAAAAATTATAGCTATAGCTACCAAGTCTGGTGATCATGAATAGATGAACTTCACCATTCTTATTCCTAAGGAATTTGGGTTTGTATAGGCAGTGATATTGGGACTCCTTGAACACTTCTGCTGGTTTTTTAGGCCTTTGGAAATGTGAAGAGACAAGCTCAAACATTAGAACCTTAACATTTTTATGAAGAAAGTTTTAAAGAAGCCACAAAACAACTGGAATTAATAAGTGAAATAAAAAATAACACTACAAGGTTAATATGTAAAAAATGATTGTGGGGCTGGAAGGACTGCTCAGTGGTTAAGAGCACTTGTTGCTTTTGTTCAGTACTCAAGAGCCACATGGAGGTTCACAGCCATCTATAAATCCCCAAGGGTGCAGAAAAACCTCTTCTGACCTCTGCAGACACCAGGCATGAACATGATACACTTACCCACATTCACGGAAACCACTTGTACACGTACAATTAAATAAACACATCTAAATTAATTTTATGTTTATAGATCATTGGTAAATAACTGGGAAAAAGACAATAATGCAGTTCTTCAAAAACATCATCATGAAATATTTAGAGATACATCATTGACTCAGACTAAAAATTTAAACTATACAACTTCTAGAGGAAAAATCAGGAGGATATCTTCACATATTTGGAACAGATGAAGACTTCTTTGAAAAGGTATAGTAGCAACAAACAGAAAAAGATTGATGAGTTGGAGTTTAAAACTTTTGCTTTTCAGTCATACTAAAAAGTGAGAAAGTGTGGGTGGAAATATTTGCAGTGCACATATCTGATCTGATGAAGGACTTATAATGAAAACCACTTCTACATATCAGCAATAAATAGGCAAGCTATTAAAAATGGACAAAAGTTTGAATGGATTGATCAGGGAGGAAGATATAGAAATATCCAATAAGCACATGAAATTGCTCAATACTGTTGTTCTTTGGAAAATAAAAATGGTAGTGGAACATTGTTTCATTAAAATAAGATACTAAAATTAAAAAGATGGGCTACACCAAAAATGGTGAGGCTGGAGATAACTATTGGTGTAATATGAAATTGCAAACCACACTGGAGCCCAAGGGACGTGTTTGAGGGCTTGAGAGGGAGGCGAGAAATGATATAATGCTCATATATGAGATTATCAAAAAATTATATATACAACTTCAGGTCCATGAAAAGGCAAGATATGCTCTTTCCTAATGTCTGCATTTAACATTTACAAACTATGTACAGTGAGCCAAATAAAAAAGTCTCAAAGTAGTAAATATATAGGCAAGAGTCTATGGCCATAATGTTATAATAACATGAAATTGATGCTTAAAGATTTACAAATAAAAGAAGAAAGGCCTAAATTCTAGGATATATAAAAATACAGTCTCCTAAAACACTTCGGGGCTGTACATGTAATCCCAGCACTTGGGAGGCAGAACCAATGGCTCTCTGTGAGTTCAAAGCCAGCCAGGGTTACCTAATGAGACCCTATCTCAAACAAAACAACATAAAATGGCTTTCTTGGAGCAGAGAGAAAATACATACTAACACCAAAGAAACTTACCCTAAAAACTTACAAGTATACATATATGGAAACTGAAAAGCAGAAAAGGTGATCTGAAATTATGAAAAAGGAGGAACTATTATATAGAATGGAGGTGGGGGACAGGGAGGGGGTAGAGAGATGAGGATGCGGGGTGGGAATGCATGACACAGATACATGACCACCACAGTGAAACTCACATGTCATACAAAAAACATGTGCTAATAGGAAAAAAGTCTCATTGTATGTCATAAGTAGAACTCAGAGTGGATGTCTATTACATATGAAAAACAAGAATAGTGGATGAAGAAATTAGAAACATAACTCTAAATACCCCTGAGGATTAGAAAGTGGGAACTAACATAATTAAATGTAAAAGTTACTGAGTTGGCAAATCTACAAAGAATGGAAAGAAGCATGAGGCCTTTACTCCAGGAAAATCAAAGAAAGGAAAATGGACAGGACAGTGAACTGGAAAGGGGCATGACACCACAGACATAAGCAGGAGACGTGACACACATCTGTGGCGAGCCGCTTCTGGCCTGCAGAACGACGAGTCACCACACGCACGATTCTTCTCGGATCACACTTTATTGGAGTACAGCTCAGTTGTGAAATGGTGGAAAGAAGACCCCGAGCCTGAGATTCAGCCTGCTTATATAAGGAAGCCTGGCGTGTGATTGGTGCCCAACACAATGCCTCATTAACG
>PVIH01006588.1:74962-109423 GCA_004025045.1 Sigmodon hispidus
AGTAGTACTCATTAGCATATGGCTGGTGATTGGCCCAAAACAATGGCTCATTAGCATATTTGAGGATTGCATCAGATAGGTCCTTTCTCAATGCCTAATTAGCATCAGCACATCGGATTGGTCACTACTCGATGCCTAATTAGCATAAGTGGCAATAGAATGTTCCAGCAAGTTGTGCAAAGGCAAACCGCGCCCTACACACATCTGTGACAAGGCGTGTGAAAATCATGATAAGATGCCATTTTCCAAGGGAAAAAGTTGTTTTCCACAAGTAATTAAAGAAAGCATGTGCACATTAAGAGCCATACAAGCAAACATAAAAAGGTCAATTGTTTTTAAAAAGGTCTGTTCCACCCAGAAGGAGTAAGACAAATGAGCTCATGTAGGGTACCTGGAGATGTTCAAGGAATAAGTGTTTCTTTTAAAGAAAACTTCTGATAATTAGAAATATATAGAATTTCTCTCAATTCACTTTTATCTTTCTTCTTTAAGACAGAGTTTCTCTGTGTAGCTCTGGCTGTCCTGGAACTCACTCCATGGACCAGTAGCCTCAAACTCACAGAGATCTTCCTGCCTCTGCTTTGAGTGCTGGGATTAAAGGCATGTGCCACCATGTCTAGCTCAATTCACTTTTTGAAGTATATATACCTCAAAGATATCACTATATATAAAAATAGTGCAAATACTCTATGAGAATATTAGAAAATAATTCATGCACAACAATCTAGCCTGAAATAATTGAATTACCAACATAGGCTTATTTCAGGAATTTTTGAATAGTTTAACATGAAATATATCAATGCATGTTATTACTACTAAAAAAAGTGCAAAAAGGCAGTCAGTGAAATATGCTACCCATTCTTGCATAAACACCAGGAAGGAGGGGCTGGAGACAGATTTTTTGACTTATTAAAAGCCTATTGATGAGAAACTAAGAATAAAAATTTTATTTATTGATGAATTTTTATATATATTCCATTAAAAGTACCAAATGTTACTGAAATAGTTAAATTATCAGGTAGGTTTCTGGCTATTGTTTTTGTTTGTTTATTTGTTTGTTTGTTTTTTTGACCTTTGCAAATGTGTCTTTTTATTTTAAAAGTTTTTCTTTTTTTTTTTTAAATACACCCATCACTGTTCTCTCTCCCTCCTTTCCTCCTCTTCCTCCATTCCCCCCGTCATCCACTCCTCAGAGAGGGTAAGGACTCCCAGGGTGAGACAATGCTGTCTAGTGTTTCCAGTTGAGGCAGGACCAAGTCTCTTCCCCCAATATCAAGGCTGAGCAAGGTGTTCCTCTGTAGGCAATAGGCTCCAAGAAGCCTGTTGATGCCTCACAAACTGCCCAGGCCATTTGACCATCATCCACAATCAGAGGGCCTAGTTCAGTCCCATGCAGGTTCCCAGCTGTTAGTTCTGAGTCAGTGAGCTCCCAATAGCTTGGGGTAGCTGTCTCCGTGGGTCTCCTCAACATGAGCTTGACTCCTTTGCTCATGTAAGCTCTTCTTCATCTCTTTGACAGGACTGGGGGCTCGGCCTGGTGCTTAGCTGTGGATCTCTGCATCTGCTTCCATCAGTTGCTGGATGAAGGCCCTATAATGACAATTAGGGTGGTCATCAATTTGTTTATAGGGAAGGTCAGTTCAGGCACCCTCTCCACTGTTGCTTGGAGTCTTAGCTGGGGTCATGTTTGCAGTTTCTTGGGTATTTCCCTAGCATCAGATTTTTCTCTAACCCCACAATAGCATTCTCTATCACGATATCTATTTTTTTTTTTAATTTTGTAGTTTTTTATTTTATTTATTTATTTTCCCAGACCCTCTACTGCTCCCATTCCTGTTCCATCTCCCAGTCCTCTCCAAGCCTCTCCCCTCCTCACTCTGCTCCATTCACTCCCCAGAGAAGGCAAGGAATCCCAGGGTGAGTCAATTCGGTCTGGCACATCCAGTTGAGGTAGGGCCCAATTCTTTCCCCAAATATCAAGGCTGAGAAAGGTGTTTGCTCGATAGGCATGGGCTTTGAAATTCCAGTTCATGGACCCTTGATAGACTCTGGTCCAATTGCAAGAGACTCTAGAAACTGTCTATGCCCTTCAGTAGTCAGCTCCATTCAAGGGGTCCAGATCTAATCCATGAAGGTTCCTCAGCTGTTATTTCAGAGTCTGCAAGCTATCCCTTCCTTCATGCAATCTCTTCTCCTTCAGTTCAGCTGGATCAGTAGCTCAGCCTAGTTATTTAGTTATGGATCTCTGCATCTGCCTCCATCAGCTGCTGACTTAAGGTTCTATAATGGCAATTATGGTGGTCATTTATGTGATAATAGAGAAAGGCCAGTTTAGACTCCCTCTCCACTACTGCTTGGAGTCCTAGCTGGGCTTACCTTGTGGCTTCTTGGGTATTCCCTAGAGATCTCCTGAGAAAATTGCAATCATGGTGGGGGAGGATTCCTTGGGTGTTTCAGCATATCAGGTGTCTCTCTAATCCCACAATGGCTCCCTCTATCAGGATATCCACTCCTTTGCTCTCCCTCTGTTGTCACCCCCCAAGCTCTACCATCTCTCATGTTCTCCTCTCACCTCCCCTTGCTTCTCTTCTGTGCTCCGATCTCAATTTTCTCAGATCTTCTCTGTTCTCCCTTCCCAAGGTGTCTATAGATGTCCTACTTAACTTTCTCCTGTTACCTAACTGCTGTGTGTGTGTGTCTGTGTGTGTGTGTATTGTAGCCTAGTTATCCTTTGCTTTACATCTAAAATCCACTTATGAGTGAGTACATACCATGCCTGTCTTTCTGGGTCTGTGTTACCTCACTCAGGATGATACTTTCCAGATTTATCCATTTGGCTGTCATTTCCAGGATGTCATTTTTTTTTCTGCTGAGTAGTATTCCTCATGTGTAAATGTACCACGGTTTGTTAATCCGTTCCTCAGTTGAGAGGCATCTAGGTTGTTTCCAGGATCTAGATATTATGATTAATGCTGCTATGAACATAGCTGAGCTAATACCCTTGAGTTAAGAATGTGCATCCCTTGGGTACATGCCCAATAGTGGTATTGCTGGATCACTGGGTAGATTGATTTCCAGTTTTCTGAGAAACTGCCATGATTTACAAAGTGGTTATACAAGTTTGCACACACAGCAGCAATGGAGGAGTGTTTCCTTTACCCTAAATCCCCACCAGCACAGGCTGTCATCTTTGTTTTGATCTTAGCCATTCTGACCACTGTAAGATGTTATCTCAGAGTTGTTTTGATTTGCATTTCTCTGATGGCTAAGGATGTTGAGCAGTTCTTTAAGTGTTTTCTAGCCATTTGGAGTTCTTCTGTTGAGAATTTCCTATTTAGCTGTGTACCTCATTATTTCAATTGGGTTTTTTGGTTTTTTGACCTCCAGTTTCTTGAGTTTTCTATATATTTTAGAGATCAGTCTTCTGTCTGATGTAAGGTTGAGGAAGATCTTTTCCCATTCTGTAGGCTGTCATTTTGTCTTATTGACCATGTCTTTTGCCTTACAGAAGCTCCTCAGTTTGAAAAGGTCCCATTTATTAATTGTTACACTCTGTGTCTGTGCTACTGGTGTTATATTTAGAAAGTGCCCATGTGTTCAAGGATATTTCCCACGTTTTTCTATTAGGATTAGTGTAACTGTTTATGTTAAGGTCTTTGACCCACTTGGATTTGAGTTTTGTGCAGGGTGATAGACATGGATCTATTTTCTTTTTTCTATATACCACTATCCAGTTATGCCAGCACCATTTGTTGAAGATGCTATCTTTTTTCATTGTATATTTTTTTTTACCTGTTTGTAAAAAATCAGGTGTTCATAGGTGTGTGGATTAATGTCAGGGTCTTTGATTTGATTCCATTGGTCCACAAGTCTATTTCTGTGCAAGTACCAAGCTGTTTTTATTACTGTAGATCTGTAGTATAGCTTGAAGTCAGGGATGGTGATGCCTTCCAAAGTTTTATTATTGAACAGGATTGTTCAGCAATTCTTTTTTTGTTATTTCTTATGAAGTTGAATATTGTTCTTTCAAGATCTGTGAAGAATTGTTTTGGGATTTTGATAGGGATTGCATTGTATCTGTAGATTGCTTTTGTTAAGATTGCTATTTTTACTGCATTGATCCTACCTATCCAGGAGCAAGGAAGATCTTTCAATTTTCTGATATCTTCTTCAATTTCTTTCTTCAGTGACTTAAAGTTCTTGTTACACAGGTCTGTCACTTCTTTGCTTAGAGTTACCCCCAAGATATTTAATAATATTTGCAACTATTGCAAAAGGTGGTGGTTTCCTGAATTTTTTCAGCCCTTTTATTATTGATGTATAGGAAGACTATTGATTTCTTTGGGTTGATCTTGTATCCTGCTACATTGCTGAAGGTGTTTATCAGCTGTAGGAGTTCCCTGGTAGAATTTTGGGGGTCATTTATGTATAATATTATATTGTCTGAAAATAGTGATAGTTTTACTTTTTCCTTTCTAATTTATATCTCCTCGATCTTCTTTTGTTATGTTATTGATTTAGTTAAGACTTCAAGAACTATAGTGAATAGATACGGGGAGAGAGGACATCCTTGTCTTGTTCCAGATTTTAATGGGATTGCTTTGAGTTTCTCTCCATTTAGTTTGATGTTGACTGTCAGCTTGCTGTATATTGCCTTTATTGTGTTTAGGTATTTTCCCTGTATTCCTGTTCTCTCCAGGGCTTTTATCATAGAGGGGTGTTGGACTTTGTCAAAGGTTTTTTCAGCATCTAAGGAGATAATCATGTGGTTTTCCCCCTTCAATTTATTTATTTGATGGATGACAGTGACAGTTTTTTATATGTTGAAACATCCCTGCATTTCTGGAATGAAGACTACTTCATCATGGTGGATGATTTTTTTTATATGCTCTTGAATTCAGTTTACCAGTATTTTATTGAGTATTGCATCAATGTTCACGAGAGAAATTGGTCTTTCTCTCTTTGAGTAATTCTCTTTCTTTGTTTCATCTTTCTGTGTGTGACTATAGTCTCATAAAAGGAGTTTGCCAATGTTCCTTCTATTTCTATTGTGTGGAACAATTTGAGGAGTATTGGGATTAGTTCTTCTTTCAAAATCTGATAGAATTCTGCACTGAAACTGTCTTGATCTGGGTTCTCTTTGGTTGGGAGATTTTTAATAACAGCTCTGTTTCCTTGGAGAGTATAGGTCTATTTAGGTCATTTATCTGGTCTTGATTTATTTTTGGTAAGTGGAACCTATCCAGAAAGCTGTCCATTTCTTTTAGGTTTTCCAATTTAGTGAAGTACAGGTTTTTGAAGTGTGACCTAATGATTCTGTGAATTTTCTCAGTGTCTGTTGTTATGTCCCCCCCTTTCATTTCTGATTTTAACTTGGTGTCTCTCTCTCTCTCTCTCTCTCTCTCTCTCTCTCTCTCTCTCTCTCTCTCTCTGCCTTTTGGTTAGTTTGAATAAGGGTTTATCTATCTTGTTGACTTTCTCAAAGAAACAACTCTTTGATTCATTGATTCATTGCATTGTTCTCTGCGTTTTAATTTTATTGGTTTCAGCCCTGAATTTGATTATTTCCTGCTGTCTATTCCTTCTAGGTGAGTTTGTTTTTAATTGTTCTAGAGCTTTCAGCTGTGCTGTTAAGTCTCTTTTTGTGAGATTTCTCCAAGTTTTTTTTTTTATGTAGATATCTAGTGCTACGAATTTTCTTCTTAGCATTGCTTTCATTGTGTTTCATAAGTTTGAGTATATTGTGGATCATTTTTCAGTGAATTCTAGGAAGTCTTTCATTTCTTTCTTTACTACTTCCTTGACCCAGAGGTGGTTCAATTGAGATATGTTCAGTTTCCATGACTTTGTAGGCTTTCTGTGGATTGTGTTATTGAACTCTAACTTTAATCTATCCTAGTCTTACAGGATGATACAAGGGATTATTCCCATTTTTTGTATCTATTCGTATTTGCTCTATTACTAAGTATGTGGTCAGTTTTAGAGAAAGTTCTGTGGAGTGCTTTTGTGTTTGGGTGGAAAGTTCTGTATATATTTATAAGTCCATTCGAATTATAACATCTGTTATATTCCTTATTTCTCTGTTAAGTTTCTGTCTGGTAGATCCATCCACTGGTGAGAGTGGGGCATTGAAATCTCCTACTATTAATGTATGGGGTTTGATGTGAGATTTAAGCTTTAGTAATGCTTCTTTTACATATGTGGGTGCCCTTCTGTTGGGGACGTAAATGTTCAGTATTGAGGCTTCATCTTATTGGATTTTTCCTGAGATGAATAAGTAATGTCTATCCCGCTATCTTTTTATTGATTTTAGTTTGAAGTCTATTTTTTTAGATATTAGGGTATCTACACCAGCTTGTTTCTTATGACCACTTGATTGGAAAGTCTTTTCCCAACCCTTTACTCTGAGCCAGTGTTTGTCTTTGGAGTTGAGGTATGTCTCTTGCATGAAGCAGAAGGATGGATAGATTAATTGAGTCCATTGATATTAGGGGATATTAATGAGCAGTGATTGTTAGCTCCTATTATTTTTAGTGTCAGGTGTGTGTGTTTCCTTTCTTTGGGTTTTTCTTCTGTGGATTTGTCTATTGGTTGTGGCTTTGTGGATGTATCTAGCTTACTTAGGTTGGAGTTTACTTTCTAATGCTTTCTGTAGGGCTGGATTTGTGGATAGGTATTGTTTAAATCTGGTTTTGTTGTGAAATATCTTGTTTACTCCATCTATGGTGATTGATAGTTTGGTGGGTATAGTAGTCTGAGCTGGCAACCATGGTCTCTTAGTGTCTGTATAACATCTAACTAGAATCTTCTGGCTTTTATTGTTTCCATTGAATAGTCTGGTGTTGTTCTGATGGATCGGCCTTTATACGCTTCTTGGCCTTTTTCCTTTGCAACTCTTAATATTCTTTCTTTATTCTGTAGGTTTAGTGGCTTGATTATTATGTGGCAATCAGACTTTTTGAGGGGTTTAGTTTATTTGGTGTTCTGTAAGCTTCTTGTTTCTTTATAGGCATTTTCTTCTTTAGATTGGGAAAGTTTTCTTCTACAATTTTGTTGAATATATTTTCGGAGCCTTTCAACTGATATTCTTCTCCTTCTATTTCTATTATTCTTAGGTTTGATCTTTTCATTGTGTCCCATATATCTTGGATATTTTGTGTTATGACTTTTTTGGTTTTAGTGTTTTCTTTCATTGACATATCTATTTCCACTATTGAATATTTCACACCAGTGATTCTTTCTTCCATCTCTTGCATTCTGTTAGTTATGCTTATATCTGTAGTTCCAGTTTGTTTCTTCTTATTTTCTGCTTCCAGCATTTCCTCATTTTCCTCCTTCTTTATTGCTTCTATTTTAATTTTTAAATCTTGAAATGTTTCTTTCACCTGTCTAATTGCTTTTTCTTGGCTTTCTTTAATGAATTTGTTGAGCTCTTCCAATTTTTTGTTTGTCTTTTCCTCTATTTTTATAAGGAAGTATTTTTATTTTCTTTTTTTAAGGCTTCTGTTATCTTTAGAAAGTTATTTTTATGGTTGCTTCCTTCTGCTTGTTCTGCATTGTCATGACCAGGTCTTGCTGTTGTAGAACCACCAGATTCTGGTGGTGCCATAATGTTCTTTATGTTGTTATATGTATTCCTGCACTGGTGTCTGCCCATTGTTTCCTGCAGGATTTGTCTGTATTTCAGGGAGCTGATCTTGGTGTAGTCTGTTCTGCTGTGTCTATGTCTCAGGAAGCCTTTCTTGGTCCAATCTGGGCCCTTAATCCACTTGGAGGTAGCATATTCTGTGTCACAGTGAGCTGTTCTTGATGCAGTAATAGCTGGCTGATTATGTGTCTCAGGGACCCAACCTGGTTTAATATGAGCTCTTGATTCTATAGGAGCTCTTGATCAAATAGGTGCTGGTGAATTGTGGGTCTCAGGTAGCCGCTCTTGATCCAATAGCTGCTGAGGAACTCTGGGTCTCAGGTAGCCACTCTTGATCTAATAGGTGCTGAGGAACTGTGGGGTCTCAGGTAGCCACTGAGGTCAAAGGGTGATGGAATGGGTTGGGGTGGGATTTGTAGATGGGCGTGTTTACCAAACTGGATTTTACTGGAGAGTTCTGGCCTGCAGGAGTTTCCTCTGCTGGTCTTGATTTAGGGGAGAGATGAGTCAAGATATCTATTTTTCTTCTCTGTCCCTCCCCCAACTCAACCATCTCATTCCCTCATGTCTCTTCTCATCTCACCTTATCCCTACCCCACTATGGTCCCAATTTACTCAGGAGATCTTGTATATTTCCCCTTTCCAGTGGGATCCATGGATGTCTCTCTTAGGTTCCTCCTTGTTACCTAACTGCTAATCTAAAATTCACTTGTGAATGGGTGAGTACATGTCATGTTTGTGTTTCTGGATTTGTGTTACCTCATTCAGGATGATTTTTTTTAAAAAAATGCCCTTCATTTCTGACTATTGTTTTTAACTAAGAATAAGTATTGGAAAGGAAGAGGTAAAAAAATCATCACTTGGAAAATACTAAGAACATATGAAGCCAAATTAAAAGTTAATGAAGTGCTAATATTGTGTATGTGTACAGCTATGTTTGCATAGGTACATGTACATTCATGTATGTGTATAAATGTATGTTTGTAATAACATTCTTAGAAACTAACAGAGTCCATCCAGAAAATATAATAGAAAATATCTCTTTCACAAATACAATTAAAAATACAAAAATCCCCAAAATTAACAAGAAATATGCTAAGGTATATAAAAAAAATTCAATAAAACTTTCTGAGAGACAAAAAGACTTGGAAAATCGGAGGGACAGAGCATAGCTTTGAATAAAAAGGTGCAAAATTGATGAAATGTAATTCTCTTCCAAAACATTCAGTTAATTTTAACAAGTCTCAAGGTAGGTTTTAGCAATTTGACAGTGTGATTCTAAAGTTTAGATGGATGTACAGACATTCAAATATACCTAAGAAAAATTTTTTTAAAAAGCAGTCAAAGGAAGCCTGTACTGTAAGTTATCAAGACATGTAATGAAGTGTGGAAACTTTTTCCCTGAACCACAAGAGTAAAATCATATGCATAGAAACAGTCACAAGTGTGGATGGCATATAAACAAAAAATGAAATTATATATTTTAAATTGGTAGGGAAAGTGCTGTGTTATAAAAACTGCACGGGGCATTAGTTAATTGCCTTTTTTTTTTTTTTAAAAAGTATTTTTTAACCTAGAAGATTAAAAAAAAATCTCATCATTATAAATTAAGACACTGCAAACAGAGTTGTCATGGATCTGGTCATTCAGTTAGTACATAGTGCACCAAAGAGTTACCTGCACCTCTATGTTTATTGCATATTTATTCACAGCAGCCAAGACACAGAAGCAACCTATCTGTCTATTGTAACATGAATGGATGAGGAAATGTGATGCACAAGGCTGGAGAGATGGTTTAGCTGTTAAGAGTGATTGCTATCCATCCAGATGGCTGGATTTAGTTCTCAGCCTCATATCTGTTATGTTGCAGCCACCAGGGCATCTGATATCCCTTTCTGGCATCTACAGGCCGAAGGCCCACACATATGTGCATACATATGTACACACATACACTTAAATCAAAGTAGAGTATTATTTATCATAAAAACCTGTTATTTATATCATGAGTGAGCTTGGAGAACATGATATCAAGTGAAAAAGTCCAGTCATAGAAAGAAAATGTCACATTTGTATGTATAATGAAATCATAGAAATAGGGGGTTGGGGGAAGGTTAATGGAGAATGGGCCGTGTTGATCAAAGGGTACAAAGTTTTAGTAGACAGGAAGAATGCACTTGAGTGAAATCTTGCACACAATAGTGACTATATTAATAATGCCCTATGTATTTCCAAAATGACAAAAATAGCAAATTTAAATGTTGTCACAAGAAAACTCCAAGTGTGTCGCAGCAGATTTGTTAGTTAGCCAGAGGGGTCAAGGACAACACAAGAAAATGGACCACAGAATAAACTAACCTGGGCTCATAGGGGGTCCCAGAGACTGAACTGACAACCAGGGAGCCTGCATGGGACTGACCTAGATGCTCTGCATAGATGTTATGGTTGTGCAGCTTGGTGTTCTTGTGGGACTCCTAACAGAGAGACTCTTACCTACTTTTAGGACCCTCTTACTCTTACTGGGTTGCCTCTGGCAGCCTTTGTATGAGGGAATGTGCCTAGGCTTATTGTATCTGATATGCCATGTTTGGTTGCTATCCCTGGGGGGGCTGTCCTTTTCTGGAGATGGAGGAGGGCTGGATCTGGGGGAGGAGGGAGGTGTGAGAGGAGGGGCTGGGAGGAGAGGAGGGAGAGAGACTGTGCTAAGAATGTAATATTTGAGAGAAGAATTAAAAAGAAAAAATAAAAAAAACCCAAGTGTGGAGGTTGCAGATTTGTTAGCTTGATTTGATCACTACATAATATAAGCAAATATCAAGACACTGTATCACGAGCTCTATAAGCATATACAATATTATTTATGGATAACAAAATTATAATCATTTTAATAACAGAAATGTCAGAGTCAGGAGGATACAAAAAGTACCTAACAAATCAGTAAATATTTCATATGAAAAAAGGAAATGCATTTCATAGCAATTCTAACTATGTCTTTATCCATCATTGCCTTCACATACTATCAAACCCAGACTGTGTTTTTTTCTCTTTGGTTTTTTTTTTATTTCCTAAATCTGTTTTCAGGTTAATAAGTCTCTTCGTTTCCAGTATGTGACTTAACAAATTTTTTGTCCTA
Organism: Sigmodon hispidus; assembly: GCA_004025045.1. Taxonomy (NCBI): domain Eukaryota; kingdom Metazoa; phylum Chordata; class Mammalia; order Rodentia; family Cricetidae; genus Sigmodon; species Sigmodon hispidus. Next base: position 85,741 of record PVIH01006588.1, read on the forward strand.
ATGCTTCATATATATTAAACTGTTCTTATTTTACTGGATTGGACAAAATACTCCTTTCTGAGGATTATTTGCAGTGGGCTGAGAGATGAATGGGGTCATTTATCACCGGGCAGTGGCAGAATTTCTTCTGTGGATGGAAAGAAGAAGCTGTTACTACTTAATGCTTATATTACATCATTGTTAGAGTTACATTAACTGTGGACCACCCATGAACTGGCATGCAGTTACCAGAGGTGAAATGGAGACAGTGATTTTAGACCAACTGGGCATCATTAGGGTGACTCAGAACATACCTGAGACAGAGACAAAGAACTCTGGAGCATTACCCATAGCAGTCAAGATGCAGAGGCAATCTAAGTGTCCATCACAAAATGGATGAATAAAGAAAATATGATACACATACAATAGAATACCATTTTTTTTTCTTTTTGAAAAGGAATCAACATGAATGAGCCTGGAAGACGTTATTATGAAATAAGCCAGGCTTGGAAAGATGCATGCCAGGCAGGCATGGTTTCTGGAATATGCTTTAATTATGACAATATTTGTTTTTGCTAGAGTACAGAGTAATGGACTTTGTCATTCATGTGTGTGTATCATTATATATGTATCATTGTACTCTGCTCATATGTAACCTTTCATTAATTCTTTTGCCCCTCTCAACCCTGGATATTTTGTTTCAGACAAGGTCCATGCTACTAAAATTTCTCTTTGTACATTAGAGCCCAGCCAAAATGCTGAAAAACTTACTTTTTATGAAAGCAAAGTAGTCTAAGGGAACATGTGACAGAGATCTTGAACACTCATATTTAAAGCAGCTATACTCAGCACAGCCAGCGGAGGTGTCTGTCACCAGAGGAACAGATTAGGAAGATGTGGCATAGCGCAACAGTAGGATTTTATTCAACTGTAATTAAGAATAAAAGATAGAACTAGAGGTTATCATGTTGAAAGAACTAAGTCAGATTTAGGCAAATATGACAAATCCTCTCATACATAGGAGCTGAATTTTCAAAGAAAAGATTTGAAAGCAGAAAGGTAATTATCCGAGAAGAGGAAGATGGAAGAGGCCAGTGAGGGTGGTGAATATGGTCAGAGTACAGTGTGTGTATGCAAGGCTGAAATATCAGAATAATTCCCATTAGTGTACAGCAACATTATATACACGTCTTCACTCAAGTGTTTGGAAAGTTGTTTAAAGATAGATGTCAGGGACTGGAGAGTGTGAGGACTGGGTTTAGAACATTAACACCTATACAAACCTGGGCATGGCACTGTGTGTCTATCATTCCAATGCGTGTTGGGGCTGTGGTAGGAAGTGGGAGGGCTGAGACAGCCAGTCTAGTCAAAACAGAGAGACTCTGCCTCAAAAAACGGGCCAGAGAGCAATAGACATTCAGCATTAACTTTTGTCCTCCATGCACAACTACAAGGACACATGACGTGATGAGCTACAAACCCCTGCCACCCACACATATGCTGAGAGTGTGTCTGAGGTAAAGCATAAGGGGAAAAAAAATCTCCCTGTGGTTTAGAGAACAAATATAGATAAATGTAGATCAGGGAAAACCCCCTAAATTTCATCATTGAATTAGTAATGAAAATGTTCAGCAGGCAAGGATTGATTCACAAAGTATTATGTGAAAACTACCACTCTACAGTGTACTTAGTAGTTGTGTCTGATTCTCAGGAAACGAACCAACCACCCTCTAGTGATTGCCTATTGATCTACAGAGAGTAAGACACACAAACTGAAAGCGTGCCGCTTAATAAACTTTCACAAAACAGCACCCAGATCACAGTTTAGGGCATTTCTGTCATTCTGGGGAGTTCTCTTACGTACTAGTTCCCTCGGGAGCCCTCATGTCCCACCGCTAGGTTATCTTATCTGCTCTAAAGCTCCCGGAGGCCATGCCTGCTGTGTGTGTGTGTGGGGGGGGAGTCACAGGCCTTGGGATGTAGCTGCTGCTAGGCTGCCCTTGTTCAGGAAAATGACCCCTGCCCATGCTGTACACACAGCTGCAGTGGGCAGCAGACAGACAGACAGACAGACATGGAAACCGAAGACGGGTCTGGTGGGAGGAGAAAAGGGATAAGAGGGGGAGAGGAGGGCAAATATAGAGAGACTCTCTCTCCCCTGCTCCCCCTCCCTCCCTCCCTCCCTCCCTCCCTCCCTCCCTCCTTTCTTTCTTGAGTCAGAGTTTCTCTGTGTAGCCTTGACTGTCCTGAAACTTCCTTTGTAGACCAAGCTGGCCTCAGACTCAAAGATATCCACCTGCCTCTGACTCTCAAATACTGGCATTAAAGGTATATGCCACCACTGTGCAGCAAATTTATAACCTTAATTTTTAATTTTAATTTTGTTTCCCCCTCTCTCTCTAATTGATCTGTAATGAAATTGTGAAAGAATTAACTAGAACAAAGAAAACATTGCCTCTTCACGGACCTTTTGGGTTTGGTTTGTTTTTCTCAAAATAACATTTGTGAAACATCTATATTCTTGTCACTATAAAATGTTGGAAAATATTCTATCTTATGTTTATGCTTTTTTTTTGTTGAACATTTGGACTATGCACAGTTTCTATTATTAAGGATAAAGTGGCTATGGGGACTGGGGAGGTGGTTTAGTTGGTAAAGTGGTTGTTGTATAATGTAAATTAGGATAATAGGATCCCTAGAGTCCTTGTGGGAAACCGGGTTTGGTAACATGTTTGTAACCCCAGTTCTAGGAAGATGGGGACAGGAGCTTCTAGGACTTACTGGCCAGCTGATGAGCCAGCTGGTGAGCTCCAGGTTCTGTGAGAGATCCTGCCCCTGGAGAGCCGTGGAAGACAAGCAGCATTGACTTCTGTCCTCTATGAAGATGTCCACATGTGCACGTTCACCCATATATACATGTACATGCACATGCACAAGAACTAAGTGGATATAAACAATATTTTTTTTTGGTGGACACATTAATTTCTCTGGGGCATATACCTAGATATAAGATTACAGAATTTGTGCACCTTCAACTTTTCAGGAGTTTGCCAAATTTCTGTTGCATGAATTTGCATTTCACATGGCAGTGTGTAACCGCTACTCATTCTCTTTTCTACCACACAGTAAACAGATCAGGCAGTCTTCTCTATGGGAAGACACAAACTCAAAAGAATGTGGCAAAAGCTCCCTCTCATGTGGCCAAGGATATCGTTCAAGAGAAACATGCAGAGAACCACAACAACAAATTAGGGACAGCTACTGTCCTGGGTGACAGTGGGAATTTGGGTTGCCGCCTAGGATGAGAGAAGGGGAGAAAATGAGTAGTGTGGAAAGCCAGTCTTACGAAAAAGCTATTGAGGCTAGTTGCTATGGCTACCGGTTAGGCTTTCAGAGGCTTTCAGGGAGCTGGGTGATCTTAGATAGAGGGTAGATTCACCAGCTTGCTGTGAGTTCTGTCCTCACATGTTCTGTGTTTCCTTTGATGTTTACCTCAACACCAGGGCTGACTCTCTTTTACTTTTTTTCTGGGCATACAAAGTAGGAAGTTACTGTGGACTTGAACTTATGGGTAGATCTTATAGACAGAAAGAGCAAAGTTGATATAGGGGTAATCAATAGCCACTCCAAATGCATAGCTAAGTCCTAGAGAAGATCACAGACCCATTTTCAGCAGTAAGATGCCCAAAGACCATAAATCAGTTGTGATTTTGGGGTTATGACCAGAGTATCTGATAGAACTTAAGGAGGAAAGATTTATTTTAGCTCCTGTTTTCAGACGGCTCAGTCCATTATGGGGAAGCATAATGGAGCATCTTGGTTATGGTGAACTTTGCATGTGGCAGAGGCTGTTCATATCATGGTGTTGAGGGCTGGAGGCATGGGCTAGGACATCACCTTGAATAACACCTTACTTTGGCAAACATTTGAATGAAAACTCAATTGTTTCCCCAAAATAAAGCTGTAATTAATAAAAACTATTATATGTCCAGACTAAAACTATTTTAATAAAGCATTCCTTTTCAAAACAATAGTAAAGCAAACAAGGCACTATTTAAAATGTGGTGCTGAACAAGCCACAGTAAAAATAAATGTGTACCCACTTCCCACCTTCTAATAACAGGGGCTGCTTTCTGCTCCACAGAAAAATATCTCCGCAGCCAGCCCATTCTCTGCTCTCCAGCTGCTCCCATGGAACCCACCCTGCTATCTCTCAAGTTCATGGACTCTTTTTCTTCCATTATTATTGCACACACATGCATATTCCTAAATATATGAATACAATCTGCTTATCCCGTGTAATGTTACTTATATTTACATGATTTTAGTGCTGACCACTTGGTATTGGATGAGCCATTTGGGGGTTCTTCCCTGGCCTGGGGATACTACTTCTTGTGCTCTCAGTGTTCCTTAGTTGTCTGTATTCTTTTTTTGTTTCTGGTTGGGGCCTCCTGAGATGTTAGCATGTCTGTATTGGTGCCATCCTTGTTCAGGTCATGTTTAAGGAGCAATATTGCTGGGACTTCCTGGCTTTAGCTCGCTGACATTTCTATGATACACAATCTCACAGCACCGTGAACTCCCTGTTCCTCTTGCTCTTAAAATCTTTCCTCAATCATACACAATGATCTTGGAGCCTTAGCTGCAGTAATTGTGCTATAGAAGTATCAGGAGGAACTGGGAACACACTGTCACTTGTTCTCTGAATTTTGATTGGTTGTGGTTTTCTATGATTTTTCTTTTATCTGTAGGTATAAGAATAAATATTTAGAGGCCTGCATAGTGGTGCACACCTCTAATCTCAGCACTTAGAAGGCAGAGGCAGATGGATCCTCTGTGAGTTTGAGGCCAGCCTGGTCAACATAGTGAGTTTGAGGCCAGCCAGAACTACATAGAGATCCTATCTCAGGGTGAAAAGAAAATAAAAATAAATATTTAGAATATAATTAGGAATTATGCTGCTTTATTAAAATGTCAGTTGTGGGTTACCTTCAAAGATTCATGCCCTTACTAGCCCCAGATAGCTGGCTAAATTTCTAGCACCTGACATGATCTCTGTCTTATTGAATGGGCCTTAAGCCCAATCAGAGAGCAGCTGGTTACCTCCAACGCATGGGCACCACTTTTGCACACTTAAGATCACTGTGCCAATCCATTCTTTGCTGTAGGTTCATAGACCTCATAACTGGGAAAACTATTGGTTGCTCCTTTCTTTCCGCAAGCTTCCTTCTGGCACCATAAAAGCGAATCTTCAAGGAGGAAGCTTTCAGATCAGATCCAGTTATGATGCTTCAAGTTCTGTGTCCAAAGAACATGGTACCTTTGCCAAAGAGACTTAACTTCAACCTTTGAGATGTAATCAAAGGCAACATCAATAGCCTATATCCCTTGGACAACCTTGACCGACAACTCAAAGGGAACTTTTCTTACTGGTGTTCTGGTTTTTGTTAGATAGTTTATGGTGTTTGCAGGAAGAATTGTCAGGACAAATGGGACATTTTCATTTTAACTATATTTGCATTTATTATAGATTTGCATTTATTATATGTAATTTCAGGCAAATAGATAATAGTTTGATGCCTTGTGACCCTTTCAGTCATTCTTACTCTTTGCCCCTTTTAACTCCTGTGTTTATCTCTTTTCCTTTCCCTAACTACAGCTCCTACTATTTTTTCCCATTTTCCCCTTCAAATCTCTTATACCTGCTAACCCTCATTTCAACTGCTCTTTCTAGTGCAGAAGTTTCCTTTTTTTTGTGATTTCTCCAGTTTGCACACTCACATCTGAAGATTTGGAGCTAGCCACCACAGATGACAGAACATGTGATGTTTGTCTTTCTGGGTTTAGATTACCTCACTCAATATGAGTGTTAGTTTTTGATTATATCTCCTTCTGAAGCCCAGGCTTTACTCAAATTCACAATTCCTTTGCCTCAGCCTCCCTAGATTTTAGATAGTGGGTCACTATGCCTAGCCAGGGAGGTCTCTTAACACGTGGGGAAAATCTCACTTTATAAACACATGAGAACCTTAGATGTGCTTGCCAGGACAACTGGAGCAGCTTCACTAAGTTGGTTGATAGGGAGTGTCTATTACTAATAAGGATAGTGAAGACAGTGTAACATTTTGAGTCTAACTCTGCACCGGTCACTCACAGTAATCAGTCATTTCCAGCGTGTGATCTGTAGGATGAAATGCAGCCCACAAGCCTGGCAGAATCCAACATATTTGTAAATGACACCATTGCAGTGTCAAAAGATTGAACACCCCTGGAAGCTTGGGGCCTCTGGGTAATAGTTGATGGGTGAGATGGCCACAGGTCAGTCAATTCTGTTCCTACACTCAGGGTAGTAGTTGATGGGTGAGATGGCCACAGGTCAGTCAATTCTGTTCCTACACTCAGCAAACACTGTGAATGCTTTTGCTTTCTTATGACTTTACCGTCGTTATTTTAGTTGAAGTCACCAGTCTTTTTGGTTTGTTCTCAGGGCTTGAGATTGATCACACTAGCAAAGCCCCTTATCACTGAGCTCATTCCTGGTCCTCCACGAGTTTCTTTCCTGGACTTCTTCTATCAACTTTGGTCTCACTCAGACTTGTTCTACACAACTCTGTGTATCTGATCTATCTTCAGATACATGCTGCTGAAATTCCAACAGTTTATAAAGGTTTTAGAAGCATCTACTTCAAGACAGATACATGGATATTAGAAGCTGTGCTGGTTGCACATGTTCGGAAGACTCAGGTTTCAATTCTGGAACACTCTCTAACCATCTCTATAATTAAGCCATCTTTTCTCTAATCTCAAGTTTTCTTTTCCTGATCTGTGAATAAATACATTGGACTACACCAAGTCTCCCAGGATGTTTTCAGTGAGCATCATTGTGATGTTCTGTGGAACTGACTTAGAGGAAACTTCCCTGAATTCTTACTGGAGACAGAGCAGAACAAGGACCTGGGGAGGCATGCCAGCCATCTCTCCCGTCTCTCTTCTCTGAGATGCTTGGCATCTTTGGAGACAGTTCCCATATGAGGGAAGAACCATGTGACAATGTTCCTGAGCAGTTCCCCATTTCAGCAGGTGTGCCAGGGGACAGAAGGCTCCCAGCAGTGGAGGGGAAGTCTGCGGTTTGGTTTCACACTGCTGGTGTGGGTTCTTGTAAGTTCTCCGAGCCTTACTATATACTTAGAAGCCACCTGATCCAGACCTGATGCCAGAAGCTAAGTCCCACAGAGTTATGGTGCCAGTTGTATAGGATTCCAACTGAGTATTGGGTGTAGACAGACACAATTGTACAGTTATGGGCATTTTTAGTGTAAGAATTACAGCATAGAAGTACATGCATATTAGAAAAATATTAGTCTCCTAATTTTGAAATTATCCTTTAGGTAGGTAAAATGTAACCATTAGGGGATGCAGTATGATGTGTGAGAAGGACCCCTCTGTTCTACTATTGTAATACCCCATGAGTCTTTATTTTAAAGACTAAAAACATACGTAGATATTTCAATGTGGTTTATAAGATTCCGTAAGGACAATTCTATATTTGTCTGAATTGGGGGCCTCTCTATTACCTCCCAAAAGAGCAGATTGCCTTATTTTGCTTATTGTGTGGTGGGTTTTCATAGTGTTGACTATCAAGTCTGTGTTGTGTTTGATCAGCAGCAAGGTCAGCCTTAGCAATCACATGGTGATCTTTTTGGGTACCTGGGTTTCAAATCATGCCCCACTTTTCTCTGCCTTGAAGCTCCCCAGGTTTCCCTGGCTCTGGAATGTTCATGCAAAGGGCTGAAGATTGGCCTGGCCGATGGGGAGTAACTTGGTCTGTGTAGAGTGGCCTGGCTGATGGCTTGAACAGATTTCTGAGGGGCACAGGAAAAATAGGATATGGCCTTGTAGTCATTTGAGGGTTCAGTCGATCCAGATTCTATTCTCTAAAGGAACTTGTGAGTTTGGGATGTTGAAGGTTCTGAAAAGAAGAGGAGAAATTGAGAAATAACCCTTGCATGCAGAATAACACATCCTACCTTCTCAAAGAAGTCCACTTCATGTTTAGAATCTGAACATGATCAACTTACATAGTACAAGGATGTTATCATGCCCTTTCTAATGGCTCCATGTTGTCATAAGGGCCCTTAAAGGTGGTACAGAGAGGCAGAGAAAGTGAGGGGATGACAGCTGGGTATCCCAGGATTGGCTTTGAAGGAGGAAGGGACCATGAGTCAAAGAATGTGGGTGGGCTCTGGAGAAGCCCAGGAAGGAAGGAGGACAAGCAAGGAAATGTGTCCTTTCTAAAGCCTCCAGAATGGAGCACAGACCTGCCAGCACCTTGCTCTTAGTAAAGTCAGATTATGTTGGGTTTCTGATTTATAAAAATGCAGAACAATAAAATTGTGCCATTTTAAGCATTTGAATTTATACTATTTTTTTACAGCATAATAGAAGTCATCTACCATGCTGATAAACTGAAAACAAATAATACCACTGCAGCAGCAATATTTCACTACTTAATGGAGGCTCAAGGCTCAGGAGTAAGTAAGGGGACCCTGGGACTGAGTGGAACAAACTTTGAGGTAGTGGGTTGGGATAGACAAGAAGCTTAAGTTTAAGACTTAGGGTCTTATGGACATGGGACTGCAGTGCTAAGGAGGAAGGCACTGAAGATTTGGTTCAGATGAGGGAACAGGATGGTAGAGTTGGGGCAGAGATGGGAGAACAATAACATAGATACCTTGACAGAGGAAACCATTTTGGAGCTCAGTTTCTCACTGGGTGCTAGGGAAACTTCTAGGAATCCACAAGGATAACCCCAGTTAAAACTCCAAGCAATAGTGGAGAGGGTGCCTGAACTGGCCTTCTATAAGCAAATTGTTGGCCACCTTAATTGTTATCATAGAATCTTCATCCAGCAACTGATGGAAGCAGATGCAGAGATCCATAGCTAACCTCTGGGCCGAGGTCCTGGAGTCCAGTTGAAGAGGATGGTAGAATTTTATGAGCAAAAGGGTAAAGATTATGATGGGAAACCCACAGAGACAGCTGACCTGAACTACTGGGAGCTCACTGACTCTGGACTCACAGCTGGGCTAGGCCCTCTGAATGTGGATGACAGTTGTGTGGCTTGAGCAGTTTGTGGGGCTCCTGGCAGTGGGACCAGGATTTATCCTTAGTGCATGAACTGGCTTTTTGGAACCCATTCCCTATAGAAGAATACCTTGTTCAGCCTTGATACAGGGAGGAGGTGCTAGGTCCTGCCTCAACCTGATATCCCAGACTTTGTTGATTCCCCATAAGATGCCTTATCTTCTTTGAGGAGTGGGTGGAGGGGTAGGGTGGGGAGAAGATGGAGTAGATGGGAGGAAGGGAAAAAGGAGGAACTGTGGTTGGTATGTAAAATGAAGCCTTTTAAATAAAAAAAAGTCAAAAGAAAAATCTGGTTCAGGGGCTGGTTGCTCAGTGGGCAAAGGTGCTTTCTGTCAGCCCGATAACCTGAGCTCAGTCCTCAGGATCCACATGGTGGAAGGAAAGAACTGATTTTCTCAAGCTGTTCCCAGACCTCCACATACATGCCATGGCACACTTGTACCAGTACATACCCATATTTAAGATAATAAATAGATGTAATTAAAAAAAATCTTTTAAAAGAAAAGAATCAGGTTTGACCCATGTGATCCTAGAAGCACTCTTAGGGATTCGGGGCAGATGAATTATTAGCATAGGGGTGGGTCTTGGATGGGAAAATACTCATGGAAATGGTGGGTTTGTAGTGGGTTAGGGAACACAGAAAGGTTGTGGAAGTGTGGCATGTTTACATTTCCATCTGAGTTCTTTGGGAGGGGCAAATGTTGAAAATTTCTGGTCTTAACTCTTTTCATGTATAAAATGGGGGTTCAGAGAATTGGGATTTTTTTGTAGGTTAGAACAAATCTTATAAGATTTGATAAAGGATCCCAGTGAGGTCTTTAGGAATAACATCACTGTGGTTACAGTATTTCAGTAGTATGAGGTTGGTGTCTTGGACTCAGCCCCATTTAGAACCTGTGGTAAACAATAGAGTACGGCTTCCTCCTCAGCGGAGGAACTGTGTTCCACCTGTGAATATTTATCATCTTGCTTAAATGTAGAAGTGATGGCCATAGCAATGCTGGTGCTCAGTGCTCAGCTCTACTACAGAGTTAGAGTTGTGAGTGTTTGATGTTTTCGTGGCACCAAGTTCAAATTCTTTCCTAATTGCCATTTCTAATTTCTTGGGACAGAAAAGTAGTGGGCCAAAAAAGAGGAGTAGAGGACTATGGACCCAAAATCTCTCAATTCTGGAGCATTAAGCATTCCAGAAATCTTAAAACACTGAATTCAGTAAAAATGTCTTTGCATTCTGTTTGATTTTGTACACTTTTCAGTTTCTCCCAAACCTTTTAGTGACAGAGCATTGTAGCATCTGCCAGTGATAGGGCAGCCAGAGGGTTTGGCAGCTTGTGGGTGGGAGTTTCAGGGTTTGGGGACTTGGCTGCAGTTAGATTGGGCTGTTGGAGTGGGTGGATGAAACTGTGTATTGGTGATGGTCTTTGCTTTTCCTAAATCACAATTGCATCATATGAGGGTGCTGGGTTTATGTTGAGCGTTGCAAAAGCCTCCTGGGAAAAGGGCAAAACTGGTTTGAGTGCGTAAGAAATTTATTTATGGCAATCATGGTATCAAACTGAGATGGGATACTGTTGAAAATCTGGACCATTTTATGGTGGAGGGAAAAATCCGTTTTAGTTTTATAAGTAAGCAACATATAGTAAAGTCACTTTGGAGCTAGAATGGTTTTTTTTTTTTTGAGTCTTAGTGTGCTTTTCATAGGGAAGCAGATAGGATATTCTTATTATACTGATTCAAATAAGAATGGATTCAGGGAAGAAATATTGTTGAGAAGAAAAAAAGGATAAAGCTGAGCAGAAAGAAAAGGATCAGCCTCACAGGAGGGGTGGAGGCTGTCAAGCATGAATGGCCAGGTTTCTTGTGATCTGACTACACCACTGCACAGTATGGCTGACTCCTGGACACAGGGTCACAGCTCTCTGTGGATTTAAGACGATTCACACATTAGATCCCATCTAAGATTTACCTGTCATCCTGAAAAATGGCCGTTTTCTTTGATTTGACTTTAGTTTTTAATTTATGGTAGCCTGATTTCTAGTGATCATATTAAGTGATGGAAAAAATTATATCATTTTTTTTTATAAAATTAGAAAACCAAAGTTGACTCTTCATTTTTGTACATTTCCCTTTAACATGGGTCACTTTGTGGGAGGTTCGGAAATGTATGCTTGCAATATGGTGTGCTGTGACTCACCTACTGATAACTGAAACACTAAAGGATTTCCCCACTCTTGGTTTGGGAAATCGTTCACTTCCTTCATGGTATCTTTGATATCTGAGTTTTATTTGAGGTTCAGTTGACATACAAGAAGCTACACGTGTCTGGAGAGGGCATCTGGATGGAAGTGTATGCCTGTGATGATCCTTTCCAGCTCTCTAGTGCCCCTCTGTCCTTTCTCCCCTTTGCCCAGACTCGGAGTTGCTGCCGGTCACTAAAATGAGATTATATGTCCTAGAATTTCATAGAAATTAAAACTTAAAGCACGTGCCACTTAAAATATGGCTTGTTTTATTTTCTATAACCAGAGATCAATCCTTGAAGCTATGCATATCAATAGTCCATTCCATTTGACCTGATGTTACTGAAGTTAACAGGACAGAGCTATTATTATTTTTATTAATTTTTGCATTCACAGTATCTTTTTAGAAAAATAGAGTGCCAACCATGTAGTAGTTTATTTCCCTCTGCACATTATTATTATTCGATATTTTAAAATTTATTTTTATGTCCTATAAGTGAATGTTTTGTCTGAAAGTATGTCTGTGTACCACATGTGTGAGACCAGAAGAAAGCAATAAATCCTCTGGGACAGGAGTTATAGATGCTTGTGAGCTTGTTATATGGGTGCTGGGAATTGAACCCCGGGTCTTCTGGAGGAGAGGCCAGCACTCTTAACATCTCAGCCATCTCTCCAGCTCTACTTTATTATATTTGAAATTAATTAAATGTGTATAGCAAAATTGAGAGGAGGAGATTTCCCATTTGCCCCCTGAGCCTACACATGAATACCTTTCATCACCATCAGCATCCTCTATTGCAACGGCACATGTTTTAGGACCAATAAGCCTGTGTTGACACATAGGTACCCAACCAGAGTCATTGTTTACGTCAAGGCTCAGCCCTGTTGTGCATTTTCTAGGTTTGGACAACTATAATGTGATATTCATCTGCTAGTGGTGTATCATATAGACTCTTTCTCTGTTCCCACCTCTAATCCTCTGTTCTTTCTCCTTTACCCTCTCAACTACCAACACCCTGATTATTACAATCTCCCATGGAAAAGTCTTCCCTCAACCAACTGCTGGAAGGACCTAGAGAATGGAGGGAAGGAGAAATGGAGGAGGAGAGAGATGAGAAGGAAATGGGATGATTAGGGGAGTGAAGGATGGAGAGGAGTAGAGGGAGAGAGAGGGGCAGAGTAGAGAAGAGAATCGTTGCTGGAAGGAGGATGGGATGGGAGACAGCTCTGGGAGTCCCCTCCTTCTCCCCTTCTCTTCGAGCTCTGGGCTGAAGGATGAGGACTGGAATCTGCTTATTTGGGTACAGGAGGTAGCACTGGTCTTGCATACTTACCCACATGCCAGCTTGGGGGAGGGGCCTTGGTTTGGCTCTGGTCTCTCCAGTTCTTGATAATTCTGATGTCCTCTGCTGATGTGATACTCTCCAACTTCTACCTTGAGCTTCTTAGAGGAGGTTGGGGGCTGGTTTGCCATGTGTGTGCACACAGAGACCCCTCTCTGGTAGGGTGCCACTTTATTTTTCCTGGGTGTGTACATGGCACTGTTTACTCATGTGCCCCTCTTCAGTAGTGGAAGCCATGGAGATTGTCTTCCATTACTTGTGGATGAGAAGGGTGCAGGTACTACCAGGGTGCCTATTCTTCTTTTAAGGAGCTCTATTAAACCCTTGGCTACAGAAATCTGCATCTAAAGTGGACTCAAGTCTCAGGGATCAAAAGCACTCCCTAGAACTACTTTACCAAGCTCTACTTTGTCCATTCATCAGGCAGAGAGAGGCCGAGTTTCTTTCTTACAACCTTTCCTACTTAGCTCTGCAGAGATTTGTCTGGGAATGGCACATGGCTGCTCCCTCGGGGAACTTGGCCTTGTGGAATAAAGAAAATGTCCCCATTGTGAATAAGGCATTGTGCACAAGAATGGGGCTCTGACTCCCCCCCTTTTTTTTGCAGCTTCTCAGGTGGACTGGAACAAGGATGTGGTTTGGACAGTATGGTTGTTTTTGCTTTTTGGTAAGACTCAAGGAAAGTGTCTACCTTCTATGTATGGAGAGTTAGTATGTGAAGCTTCATCTATAAATTCAAGTGCCCATCTTGGGACCACAGAAAAGCCCCACCCAACATCCTGGCATAGATCTAGCTCTTCATTTGACAGTGCTCACCTGTCTGTCAATGGCCAGTCAGTGTTAGAGAATGAGGTGACTTTTTGTTTTTGTTTTATCTGTCAATTCCTATCTCTAGAAAGGTCATAGAAAATAATAGTTCATAAAAAATAATATCAGGCTCTGCTTTCTTTAATATTGAGTGTTTTCCCAGGAAATAGTTGCTTGTTCTAGATAGATGCTATAAAAGCAGTAAGAGTTTATGTTTATATTGTTTATTATAATAGAGTTTTATTCTGTAAGTAAAATCATAGCCTTTAGGTGTGTTGTGTATAATCAAAGCTCTGGATGTCTGGGAAGGAAAGGGCACTTTGGAGTTAAAATGCATGCTGGCTGCAATCAGCAGCTAGGTGAGGCTGGGAAGTTCTTCACTCTTCCCCAGAGGTAAAAAAACAACAACAAAAAAACCTACCTCCATTGAGTAATGTGCAATGTCTGGACCAGAAAAAGTATACAGTAAGGTTGGTTATCTTTGTCAACTCTATGATATAGATTGATGTCCATCTACAAGATGTCAAGACTGGGCAGGGCAGGCCAGGCCAGGACTAGGCATTCTACTAGACAGAAAGAGCATGTATCAGTGACATAGGCAGGAAGGAGCCCAAGTTCAGGAGATATGGCAGAAGTTCATCTAAGAGACAAGGAGGTTCAAGCTCAGGGTTGAGGGTCTACGAGTGTAAGTAACTAAGGGTTAGTATAGTACAGTATAGCTACCTTTTGGACTTGAGGGATGAGGTCCATAATCATCTGAGGGGGCCGGGGTGTCTGACATAAGACTGCAGATTGGAATGAGAGAGGGCCTCAGACCACAGTGCAGCCTCAGGGGAGGACAGAGAGCACCCTCCTTCAGCTTTCTGCCTACATCAGAGGGCTCTACAAACATTCCTTACAGCAGCAAGTCTCAGCCTATTTGTTTCCTTCCTACTTGTCTTGGTAAGGATGAAGCATAATGAAGTATTATTGAAAAAACTTATTGCTAATTGGGTAGGCAAAAAAATCTTATTCAAATTAGTGGGGGTTTTTGTTAAATATGATTTATATGTTTATGAATAACATTCCAATTTTGGTGAAGTATGTATTTATGCCATTCATAACTTGTTTATTAATCTGTGCACTCTCTGGCTGTATTGATTACTTGTCAGTTATATCTACTCTATCTTTTCTCATCTGTATTTGGCATTTTGATTTTTATATCTTTTACTTTGAAAATTTTCATGAACTTTAAGATGACTATTATTTTTTTTTCTCATTGTACATTTTTGCCTATGACTTTTATGTTTGATTGTAGGTAAATCTTGCTTGGTATCTTGAACTCTGCTTTTCCTTGGAAACATATTTGTGAGGCTCAGACACACGTGTGCACAGGCCTGCTTCTCTTGCTCTACTTCCTCATCTCACTGATTTGTGACATACTCAGGTAAGATGCACTCTGCTTATCTATAACTTCTGTTACTGATTTCAAGAACGCCAAAGAGATTCTCTCAATGCTTTGGGGTGTTGAAATGTGAAGACTGAGTTTCTCGGTTGTGTATTTACCTATGGCATCTCTTTTGGCACCTCAGTCATTCTCTGCAAATTTGAACTAAGTTTTTCTGTGTGGGGTCAAAGCACAACACTGTGACTGTTGGGAACAAACAATGGATGTTCTGTTTAGTCTCATCAGTGAGGAGACTGAGCTGAAAAGAAAGTCTGCTCTTTCTGGGGCTGTTAGTTGTTATCATGTATTTGTTCTTGCTACTAGTTCATGTCTGTGTTTTCCGTCCAACAGGCTGGTGGCTGCTAATTCAGCAAATTCAATTTTCCAAGTGAAAAATGTTGCCCTTATTCCTAGTAGATAATTCCTCTATTATCAGCATCATCTATCACATAAAGGCAAGTGGCCAGAATTTTGAGATTAAACATGACAAACACTGTTATGGATCTGTCTTCCTTAATTTCACTAATAGATTTTCTTTTTTCACTTTAGCAGTGATGTATCTGTCTACACACAAGATTGTATTTAGCCATTATGAGTGTCCAGAATTAAGCCATTTCAGATCTGTGCTTAGAAATTTCATTTCTTTAGACATTCTAAAGTAACTCCTTTCATTCAAGCATGCTGGGCTTTGGACAAAGATCTTGTTTGCTCAGTGATACTCATTCTGAATCTTACAGCTGTTAAGCCATGCTGGTGGCTCAGCCTCACAGAAGAATACTCTCAGTAGCTTTTTCAGCATTTGACCCACATATCCAATCTCTGTCTTCATTTGGAATCCTGATCTGTCTAGTGGAGAGGACTCAAAGAAATAGTCACTTTATTGCTAGCGAATGGAGCATCAACATTTAATGTCTTAAATTTCTTTGGGAAAGTTCATGAAATTTTCCTGCTAGTTCCTGAATCTCCTGGTGTGATAAATTCTGAATGTTTGTCAAATTAAGTTGCCAAATCATTATATCTTCTCATTTATTAAACACAAGCAGAAATACCAACTCCATTGGGTTATGTTCAGCTGACATTTGATTTGTGGATGCTATGGAAAAATGGAACTTGTTGGCTGCTGTGGTGATATCTTGTTTGTGCTCTAACAAATAAGGCTTGCTTGAAGATCAGAGGGCAGAGCCAGCCTCTAGTTAACCATAGAGGCCAGGCAGTGGTGACATACGTCTTTCACCCCAGCACTTGGGAGGAGGAAGCAGAAAGATCAGGAGTTCGAGGCCACCCTGGATTGCACAAGATTGATCCAGTCTAAAAGAGAAACAGAGACAGTCTGTGGAGGTACACACCTTTAATCCTAGCACTTGGGATCTCGTGCTTTTGATTCCAGGACTTAGGAGGTAGAGACAGGAAGTGATATGGCTGGGTAGAGAGAGAAACTCACTCCCAAACCCATTGGTCTGTGAAGTTCCAGAGGTAAGAAGTGGCTGTGGCTGGCTCCTTTGTCTCTCTGATTGTTCAGCATTTATTCTGATATCTGGCTCTAGGTTTTTATTATTAAAAACAATTAGGGTTCGTGCTACAGGGCACAGACTTGATGAGGTTAGAGGGTCAACAATGGATGGTTGTAGTGGGATTGTGTTGGTACATTGTAAGTATATGTCCCTCCTACTGTTTAATAAAAAGCTGATTGACCAGTGGCAGACAGGAAGTGTGGGTGGGGCTACCAGACTAAGAAAACTCTGGGAACAGAGCAGAGATGCCAGAGTTGCCAGCAGAAGCAGAGGAAAGAAGTTGAAATGCTGCTCTAAGAAAAGGTGCCAAGCCACACGGATGATAAGAATCATGGGTTAAGATGAAGGAGTTAGTAAGTTATATGCCTGGCCTCCAGGTCAATCAGTATAAAATTAATATAAGCCTTTGTGTGATTATTTGGTTCTATGTGGCCATGGGGCTGAGAGTGGGTTCAAACCTCTGTGCTAGGCCGGAAAGTCCGGGCCAGAAATCAAATACAACAGAAGGTCTCTTTGGAAAACAGATCTTGTGATGCCTATGAACCAGACATAGTAAAGAAAGAACTACAGCTGTGTGGGTATCTAGGGATTTAGAGAAAACTAGACTACCATTTCTGGACATTTCTAGGATTTGTGGAATTGAGATATTTTGATAGCCTTACCCAGTATATCAGAGGTTTCTTTAGTACATATAGGACAGGATGGAAGAAATAGGCAGGACCTATTTCCAAAGTCTAGCAGCATGGGGGTCAGAGGCAGACTCAGAAGGCACAGTTCCTGTCCCCTGGAGATGTCACTGTAGCTGGACTTCAAAGCCCTGGTACCAAGGTACTTAGGAAGAGGGCTGGGTAGGGCTAAGCTCTTGTGAGTCCAGACCTGGCAGTTCTATCTGCTTCTGGAAAGTTTTCTTTTTCTGCCTCACTTGTTGGAGCAGAGGTGAAGGTTTACTGGGCATCTCAAAACATTTTAAGGTAATCAGTTGAGGCTGAGAGGGCCAGGTCTTGATGGTGACAAGTTCCAAGAGAGAAACAGCTGGGTGGGGAACCCAGAACGAAGTGTGGGAATAAGGTTATGAAGAGCTAAGAGAGAGAGCAGGACAGCTAGACATCGGAATCACGAAAGGCAGCAGGGCCGGAGCAGTCAGAGGCAGGCTTCAGGATGCAGATGCTTCATTTCAGATCTCAACGCTTAGAAGAAAAGAGTGGCATATATCAAATGGCATAAACACAAATGTTAACTAAAATTTGGTGTCTGGAAGTTTTAACTATTTATATAACCTAAGAGAAAAATACATTATTAGTATTTTTGAATATTCTCTGTAAACTTTTCTTAAATTTTAGGTACATAAGCACATCTTAAATATATCTATGTGTATATCTTAAGATATTTTTCTCTATCTTCCACTGTGTGTAAACATATACACTAAAGACTATATAATAAATCTATTCAGATATGTAAATATGGAGAGGGAGAGGGAAAGAGGGAGGGAAGGGGGAAGACAGATCCTGTTTCTCTGGAAATCAATATATATATATATATATATATATATATATATATATATATATAAAACAGAATTAGCTTGATTCCCTTCCCGATTGTGTGCTTTTATTTTTGGATTGCTATTTGCAATAAATGACTCAGAAACGGAAGTGAAAAATCAGTTTACAGTTTGACTAGAGGTTTTTTTTTTTTTTTCCTGGTAGGGTTGTTGTAATTCTTACATAATCAGAGTACAAACCTCTCTGTGTTTATTAGATGTCTGCTGCTAGGCTTCTGTATGGAACAAGCACACCAACCCCCTAACTTCCATGCCTCTGTAATTACATGTGAATGTGTAAGATCAGCAAGTACAATGATTCATCACCCCAAGGTACTGCTAAAGGCGACATTGTTACAAGACTATTGTTCCTTGATGAATATATTTATTTTGAGCCTTGGTTAATTTTTTTTATTTTAAGAATAAGCTCCAGATCTTTATCTGTGCTTATTATATAAGGAGTGATAAACACATAAATGCATTTTTTCTACTTTTAAGTTATTTCTTCTGATAAAAACAAAGCCCACCAAATTCTTAGCTGTATGTCTCTTTAGCTGTATTGTTATCAACATTATCTGGTCAATTCAAGGGCTATGGTTAAGGTCCAATAACATTTAGACATTATGGATTTGTGCTGTCAGAAAAAAACAGAGAAAAAAAGATTAATAGTCAAAGTTCTTAGTTTTCAAGTGACCTAATTGTCAAATTTTGTTTGTAAGGTAGTTTGCGTGAACCATCCATCCATGCATGCATGCACTGAGACAGGTCTTACTGTGTAGCCCCGACAAGCCTAGAACTCACTGTATAGACAGATGATCCTGGTTTTGAGCTCACTATGCTCCACTTGCCTCTGACTCCTGAGTGCTGAGATTAAAGGCCTACACCCTCTCATGCAGCCTGGAGCTCCTTTATCGATTAGTAAGAGGTTAAAAATGTTACAAATGGGTGAATATTCACTATGTTTTAATCCCCCTAACCCATTTAAGGACTGAAACTCTGTGCTTAACTTCCTGATGGGAGAGCTGGGGCCTACTGGTAAAATCTCCTGACTCAGCAGGGTCTTCCACTAGGATTGGGGAAGAGCATAGGTTCCCTTTCTGTAGTCTTGGCCCACATCTTCAGGAAGACATGAAGATATATTTATAGTTGCCATTGTAAGTCAAATTGTCTCCCCACAGAGGATGTTGGAGTTCTTATTCTGAATTCCTGTGAATGTGACCTTGTTTGAGAGAAGTCTTTCTTTGTTAGTGAAAATAATCTATGATGAGGTGATTTTTGGGTTGGAGTAGGTTTCAGTGTCCTCAATGAAGAGGAAAATCTGGACACAGATATAAGGAAAAAAAAACCACATAACGGTAGAGACAGAGATTTTGTGTACAGCTCAAAAAATCATGGAGATCCCCAAATTTTTGGGAGTTAGGATCATGAGGAGGAGACCTTCAGAGATGGCTGGCCTGAGCTATTAGGAGCTCATTGACTCTGAGATGACAGCTGAGGAACCTTCATGGAAAGGAATTAAACCCTCCAAATGTAGATGACAGTCAAACAGCATGGACAGTTCATGAAGCCTCTTGCAGTTGGACCAGAGTCTGTTTCTGATACATTAACCGACATCTTGGAACCCATTTTCTACAAAGGAACACCTTGCTCAGCCTTGATATGCCAGACTGAATTAACTCATCCTGGGAGTCCTTGCCCTACCTGAGGAATGGATGAGGGGATGAGGGAAGGCTGAGGGAGGACTGGGAGGAGGGAAGGAGGGGGGAGCAGTGGTGGGTATGGAAAAAAATAAACAGAAGGAAAAAAATACATCTGGGTCTGTAGTCCTGCTACAGCAGGGGCCAGTGTTGATGTCCCTGGCCCATGTTGCCACCAGGGCCTACATGGATGCCCAGGATCTGGACCACAACCTGTTACCATGTTGGTGTCCAAGGGCTATGCTGTTGCACAGATTTGGATGGCTAGTGTTGTTAGTTGGGGCCATGGTATTATCTAGATTAGGGCTGTGGCTGAGGGCTATGTCTGGTTCCACGACCCTTCTGCATCCAGAGTATATGTTGATGTTTATGGCTCCTGAGATTGTTGAAGACTGTGCTAGACATGGTCTAGGCTGTCATGTTGGTATCTGAGGGCCATATTGTTGCATACTCATTCTGATGGCCTATGCTGCCACCTAGGACCATGGTGACATCTGGGCCTGGGTTGCTGCCTAAAACTATTGGTGGATCCGGGGTCCATATAGATGGCTAGAGTCTGGGTTGCAACCTGTGCCTATGAGGGTGTCAGAGGGCCATGCTGCCACCAAGGTCATCCTGATATGAGTGGCCTGCATTGTCACTTAGGGCCATGGTGTTGTCCTGGCCAGGCCTGCTAGAGGGGGCCATGTTTGGGTTTGTGGTCTTACAGCAGCCAGGGTCTGAGTTGATGATCTGGGCTCCTGTTGTCACCAAAGGCCATGTGGAGAACCAGGGTGTGGTTGCCCACCTCAGACCATGACAGTGTTCAAAAACTGTGTCACATATGGTGCCATGATGATCTGGGTACTGCCACCTGAAGCCATGGAGACTTCTGGGCATGAGCCATTACCTAGGGCCATGGCACTATGGAGCCTGGGGTGGTGTTCATGACTCTAGTTGCCACCAAAGGCTCTGCAGATGCCCAGGGTCTGGCCAGCCACATAAGACTGTGTTGATGCTCAGGGGCCATGCTGCTTCAGGGCAATGCTGATCTAAGAAGCCTGTCCTGTCAGGGTCATGGTGGTGTCTGGGCCTGATCTGCTGCTAAGGGCCATGTCTGGGTCCACGGGTCTGCTGCAGCTGGGGTCTGTGGTTATATACATAGTCAGTGTTAGCATAGGGATTGTTGGAACCATGCTGTGCTGAGCCAGCCCTGCCCCTCCTGCTCCTTGCTTGATATTGCAGCAGGTAAGTTGGTCCTACCCCTCAGGAGAAAGCTCAACCCTCTTACCCCGTCACCCCCTCCCCACTCAGGAAAGATGACCCTACCTCTTATCATAGGCATGCACCTTACCTGGGAAGCACACTAGAGGTGAAGCTGTGGTTCAGTGGGGGAAACACAGGTCAGTCATCCCTGAGGGCATGACAGCAAGAGAGTTGACCCTGCCTAACCACCTCTGTTATGTGGTGGAATGGGTGAAGGAAAGATACCCTCCCCTCTTCACCCATTACCACCTTCATCAGGTAAGAGAGCTGGCCCTGGAGTCACAGAGTAGGAGAACTAGCTCTGACCCTTACTGGCTCAGTGCACAAGAAGAAGCCTTAACTTCTCATTTGGACAGTGCACGAGAGCTGATTCTGTTGTTGGAGATGCAGGTGAGCCAGCTCTGAAGGCACGAGAGCAGGAGAGCTGCCACCTCCAACCCCCGAGCACCCTACCCCCTGTGCCCCGCAATTCCCCCTACAGCAGTCTGGAGAGAGGGTCTTGCACCTTGCCTGAGCAAAACAGTAGCAATATGAGTGAGAAAGACTGGATCTGAGGGTCTGGGAGCTGGAGAGCTGGCCCTGCTCCTTGCTGTAGGCTGCTTTGGGTGAGCTAGCCCAGGCTGTGCTGGAGAGCTCACTGGGTAGATGAGGGAAAGGTAGTGGGCTGACCAACCCAGCTTCCACCCAGGCCCAGGAGCAGGGCTATGAGTTGGCCCACTCCAACATCCACCTCATCTAAGAACTGTTGAAGTATGTGAAGGGGAAGAACATACACATCCCAAAAAGCATGATCTCCATGACACAGTACAGCAACAAGACATCCAAGAGGAGCCCCAGTGAGAGCCCATTACTGGTGGGGCTGGAACCAGAGGACTAGAACCAGACCAGTGACTCATAGCAATGAGCACTTACAAGAAAAGATGTATGCACTGAAGGGTAAAATGTGTGATTCATTGGGCCATACTACTGCCTCCAAGACAAGATTCTTCTTTTTTAAAACTTTTAGTTCTTCATTTTGTTTGGTTTTGGGTTTTTCTTTTAAATTTGATTTTGTTTTGTGGGGAGGCTGCAAGGGCAGAGGGTGGATGTGAGGGACAGGGAGGTAAGTAGGTTTGGAATGCATGATGTGAAATCTACAAAAAATTAATAAAAGTAAAACAAATAAATAAACCAGAAAAGAAACCAAGTACTTTCTTACTTTAGGTGGGAAGGACCAAGGCACAGTCACCATCTAAATAAAGCAAATCCAAACTTACTGTGTCTCTGCTGCAACTGGGCTGCACTTTCACCAAAGCCTCTCCTGGGTCTCTTTATGGCACCAACAATGTCAGCTTTTCTGTATGACCCCCTTCAGTCCTGGGCTTTCAACTGCTAACTACTGAACCTGAATCTTCATCAATGGCTTTTCTTAGCCTCTCAACTACCAAACTTCAGCTGATTTCCATGACCCCTTCATGACTTCAAACTCAGTACCACTTGGGTGACTCTTATACTATCAAGTTCAGCTGCCAGTGCAAGGTACAACCTTGGAGAGCTCTAGAACACAATTTTGTGTGTTGACTCTGAGGAAACACTTCCCAGAGATTTCACCTCAGTGATGGCTTCTTCTTAATCACCCTTAATGTCTCAGCTTCAGCTCATCAACATTGATGTAAAACTAGCTAGGACAACCATTAAAATTTGTCACATGTCTATTTGCTCCAATAATAACTTTTGAAAGGCCTTATTGAGACAAAATTTAGTGTGTGATTTAGTTTGTTATCTTAGAGCACAATTGTGCTATTAGCATTTGAGAATGTAAATCTCATAGTTGATTAATAATTTTGAGATACGGAACAGGTGCTGTCTGCAGAGTCCCAGCACACCTGTAGCAGGGGCAGATAAACTCTGCCTGTCACCATACCCACAGCTCCTGCTGAGGGAATTTGCACGGCTACTCACCTCGACCTCGAACTGAGTGAATAGATAACTTCTGTGGTCTCTGAAGGGTAGATTCAGACCCTGCCCAGAGAGGTGACAGGAGGCATACAAGCACAAGTACCAAAACTGACCAGGAGCCATCTAATCTTGAACCACTGAAGCCATGGGCAAACGTCAGTACAAAAAATTACATAATAATACAAAGAACAACATGGTAACTCCAGAAGAGAGTGGTGATCTTACAAATACAAGACCTGAACTGAGCAATGAAGAGGAAACAGAAGGAAGCAACACCAAAAATTCCTTTTTGATGATCATCGAAGCTCTCAAAGAAGATATGAAAAATAGCCTTAAAGAAATAGAAGAAAATACAAACAAAAAAATTGGAAGAGATGAACAAATCTATGAAAGAAACATGCCAGGAACTAAAAGCTGAAATAAAAGATGAAATGGAAGCAATAAAAAAGGCACAAAATGAGGCAAAGATGGAAATAGAAAATCTGAAGAAAAAAGCTGGAACCACAGATACAAGCATAACCAACAGAGTTCAAGAAATGGAAGATAGAATCTCTGAAGTGGAAGACTCAGTAGCTCAAATAGATATATCAGTCAAAGAAAATAGTAAAACCAAAAAGGCCATAACTCAAAATGTTCAGGAAATCTGGGACACCATGAAAAGACCTAATTTGAGAATAATAGGAATAGAAGAAGGAGAAGAATACCAGCTCAAAGGCACAGATAATGTTTTCAATAAAATCATAGAAGAAAACTTCCCTAACCTGAAGAAGGAAATGCCTATAAAGATACAAGAAGCTTACAGAACACCAAATAGAT